>BQNB010035296.1:0-28875 GCA_026074375.1 Tanacetum coccineum | reverse complement strand
AAGATAAAGAGAAGTGGAGAGAGCGGGTCACCTTGTTTGAGACCTTTGTGAAATTGGAACTCTTCCGTAGGGCTCCCGTTTAGAATAATCGAGCCTCTTGAAGATCGAAGACAACTTTGAATCCACTTGCGCCATTTCCCACCAAAACCAAATTTGAACAACAAGTCATCCAAGAAATCCCATCTCACGGAGTCGAAAGCTTTCTCGAAATCAACTTTGAACACAAGGAGATGTTTCCTCTTCTTCTTACACCACTGAATGAGCTCGTCAAGAATAAACGGACCATCTAAAATCTGCCTATCCTTGACGAAAGCAGATTGGACTTCATTAACGATCGAACCGAGCTTATCAACAAGCCTATTAGCCAAGACTTTAGCAATAATTTTGTATAAGCTTCCTATTAAGCTGATAGGACGAAAATCTTTAACCATATTAGCCCCTGGGAATTTAGGAATTAGAACAATAAAAGAGGAGTTACAACCTTTGGGGATATCGCCAAACAAGAAGAAGTACGACACGGCTTTGTAAACATCATTCTCAATGAGATACCAAAAACGACGATAGAAACCAAAAGTAAAACCATCGGGCCCAGGGGATTTATCCGTGCCACAATCCCAAACTGCCCTCTTTATTTCGTCCTTTGAAACATCACGTTCAAGATCAGATTGTTGGGAAGACGTCAATCTATTGGGAAAATTTGAATGGAGAGTAGCCCTACTACAATCTGGTTTAGCAAATCTATGAGAAAAATGATGGAGAAATTCGGTTTTCACAAGACTCGGATCATCAATCCAAAGGCCATCAATCATAATTCCCCTGACCGCAAGAACATTCCTTTTTTTGTTAATCGTGCCACAAAAGAAAGAAGAATTCTCGTCTCCTTCAACCGCCCATTTAACATTAGACTTTTGTGCCATCTCCATCGAATTAAGGTTGTTAATATCTTGAAGATTCTTCACCAGATTCATGCGTTTCGCAACAATTTCTTCATTACCCATACCTTGATCAATCTCAGCTTCCACAGATTCAAGATCGGTTATAAGTTTACTTTTAACATTTTTCTGATTAGCCATATTTGTTTTGTTCCAAATCCGAATTTTGGTTTTGAGAAATTTAAACTTTCCCATCAGGTTAAGCATAGCGTTACCCTCATTATTCGGACTGTCTTTCCAAGCATCTTCTACTAGATTTTTAAAGCCATCAATTTCACACCAATAATGAAAAAACCTGAACGGAGTGGGGCCATAATCTAAGTGATGTTCACGGAGGAGAATTGGACGATGGTCAGACAAAAATCGCTCCAATGAAATAGCAGAAAGGTGAGGATACGTGTGGAGCAGATTATCAGACACGAGAAACCTGTCAAGTTTACTCATTTTCTTCGCAGTTTTATGACACCAAGTAAAGGAACAACCACCTAGCTCCACTTCAACCAAACCAGCATTAGAAATAAAAGAATTAAAGACATTAGCACCTTGAGCATTGAAGATTGAACCAAACCTATCCGACCGAAATCGAACTTCGTTAAAATCACCCATGACGACTACTTTTCCTCTCCATCTATTGATTTCACTAGCCAAGTAATCCCAAAGCATTATTTTTTCTTTAGCATCATGCGGGGCATATACTACAACAATAAGAAGATCCATCCCATTTTGTTCCCACACACCACGAACCAATATGAAGTAATCCGAAAGAGTAACACTATTCTTACGAAAAGCATTTGGATCCCACACGCAAAGAATGCCTCCTGGATTTCCAACAGAGTCACTATGTACAAAATCAAAAGTCATATTCCCCCAACAAGATTTAACACATAAAAGACTCATATTTTCCATTTTAGTTTCTTGAAGAGCCAAAATGTTAACCTTATTCTTGATACTTAGATCCTTGACCCAATCTTTTTTAGCCTTTTGGGCAAGGCCTTGGATGTTTAGGGACAAACAATTCATCGATTAACCTCTCCCGCTCCTTGAGATTTGATAATTTCCTCCATATTAGACTCATACCCCTCCATATTATATCCCATAACATGACCCACTTTCACCACATCTTCTAGGAGGTTTAGAATGGATCCTCCTGATCGAGGGCCTTTGGATTTTTTGAAGTATCCAGAAAAGGTTGATTCAGCTCCATCCTCCTTTAAGTTCGATTCAGATTGATTAACGCAAAATTCATTGGTATCTGCATCCTTATTGGTCTCCATATTATTCTCGACTTTAGCTGTCCCACAATTTGCTGAATTATTGGCAGAATCTTCTTTTGGAGTGAAACCGGGAGGATACTTTGCGCTAAATTCGGTCTCCTGTATATTAGCATCTGTATCTTTCTTATTGAGCAACTCGTATATATTAAATGGGTCTTCTGATGGGATCTCTTGATCACCTCTGTTATTTGCATCACTTTGATCCTTTATTATCTCACCTTCTTCGAATAGCGTTTTAGGAACGTCCTCTTCTTCTCTGTGGATTCCTGTGACCTGATCATCCACCTTAAGATCATCATCTTTAGATTCAGTGTCACTAATTTCATTTTCATCCTCCTCATCTGTGAAGTCAGGAACCCACCCAGGAGTTTCTTTAGCTCTTATCCAAAACACTTTTCCTCGAAATATGATTTTAAACTCCTCAGAAATCCACTTGTGACATTTTGTTTGCACACAAATTCTCTTGGAATGAAAACAATCGTCCTCCTGATCCTCGGTGTCCAACATCTCCCCCCATTTGGATGCAATACGCTTGAATGTTTTTTCTGACCATAACTTGAAAGGTATGCCTTCAAGTTCCACCCAAGCAATCCTACTTTCCGTGACGAAATCCATAGAGGCAAGGGAGATTTGAGAGAACCATGAGCTGATACTAACGTTGTCCCTGAAAAGAATCAAAGATTTAGAGTCCCCAAATTCTAGCAAAATCCATTTCTCTCCCATGTAACGGATCATAATGTTCATAAAGCCTTCTGAAATAAAAGCCTTTTTGATATTCACTAAAGATGCGAATTCCTTAACTCTTCCAAGCAGACATTTGGACAAATCTTTCGTCATAACACAATCATCCTCCAAAACCAAAGCAGGAGTATCGATATCTTTAGGAGCTTGCAAAACAGTACCTTTCACGACATTCACATACGAGCTCTCATTACCTTTAAATTTCTGATTCTTAGGTAAATTAGAGTTGACATTCACCTTAGGGTTGGAATTTAACTTTCCACCATACGAGTTCGAAGGGTTTGTTTTGGAATTCACCTTAGGTTGCTGAAATCTAGAAATATTCGCATGAAGTTTGTGTTTGTTAATCCAAATCATACAAAGATTGGAAACCAATCTCTCCATACTGAAAACATTAATAAATTTAACGAATCCAAACCTTTTTCCAGCAATAGATTTTTTCAGGGGGATATAAGCATCAATGACGTGTCCATATTGCTTACATTTGTTGAACAGGTCCTAGCTGTGCAATTGTCAGGGAAATTTGTAATATACACAGACACTGAAATCTTCGCCACATCGTCCTCCTTAGACCTGAAACTACCCATATTCGAAAATCTTGGATTGAAGGGAGATCTAACAATTCGAAAAAAAAAAAAAAACAATGAAGCCCCAAAAACAAATCGAAAACCTAACGATTAAATGTCCTATCTTTGATGTCCCACTTTTGTTGTCCCGCCTCTGGTGTCCCACCACAAGGATGTACCACCTATGACGTCCCAACTATAGTGTCCCATCTATGATATTCCATTCGGATCGCCAAGATTAAAGATTCAAAAAATTATTATTAAATTTTTTTTTTTTTTTGGATTGAAGGTAATTCAGGGGATTGAGTGGTGATGAATAGATCCATATCTGCTATTGAAAAACAAAATTGTAGATGAAACCATGGTTATGTTTTGTTGTTAACAGCGCTGGACAAATGAAAGGGCGGAATATAATATGGGATCCGTTCTTTAAAATCTTACCATACAAATTTAAAAAAAAAAACACTCAAACACCGCTACGCAACAACGCGCGAACAACTATGCTTGTTGAGGCCTATGTTACATAATCCGAAATCAACTACAACTCATAAGCCCAAATATTTGGCCAAACAAAGACCCCCTTATCTTCGATGCCTCTAATTTTTCGTTAATGATTTATTTTTCCGGTTACTCCCCTATTCACCGTTCGTCTTATAAATACACATATATCTCTTATTAAACCACTAAACCTACAAAGCGATCACATCCTTTCTTGTTCTTCTTCTTCATCTAATTCTCGATATGGAAAACGGTCAAACAGAAAATATTCATAAAACGTCTAAGTAAGACTTATTCCTCTTTACTGATCAGAGTATACTTTTTTTTTGTTAATAATTATAGCTACTAACTTTATATCCGTGTGTGAATTCTTACTTCTTTAGGAAAAGGGAGTTTCCGGCTGATGAACATGCCTCGACATCATACACAAATGAGGTACGTTGATCGCATATGATCAATGTTGGTTTATTTTTAATTAACTACATATTTGTTATGTTATCAAAACCCTAATGACTAATGTATATGAATATACAAATCAAGGGGCCTTCTTTATCTATGTGTGTGAACATGGCGGAGCTGCATATAGCCTAGTCGATTTAACTGAACTCATTGAACAATAGATCTTTTTAGAGTTAATTGCTTAAATGGCCCCTATGGTTTGTCGGGTTTAACGTAATTAGTCTCTAGACTTTCCCCCCATTCCTCTCCTTGTGGTTTCGACCGGTATCGGGTTTGGTCCTTGACGTCTGTTTGTTTGACCGTTAATTAGACTGAAATGACCAAACTACCCTATGGTTTGTTGAATATCAAGGATTTAGTCAATGCGCTAATTATTTTTTTTATTATTACGGATAAAAAGAACCAAAACTTAGGAAAACGTATAAAAACGTATGAAAACCGATAAAAACGGATTAAAACATATGCAAGCGTATGAAAACGGACAAAACGTACCGAATTTTGGAAAAACGTAAAAATCGTATGAAAACATACAAAAATGGACGAAAACGTATAAAAACGAATGAAAAAGTACGAAAACGTTCAAAAACGTACCAAATGTACATGGTCCCTAGACTTTTTTTTCTTTGGTTTTTCAGGTTTAATAAAAATATACGCAAACGTATAAAATGGATGAAAACGTACGAAAACGGCAAAAAACGTACAAAACGTATGAAAACTGATAAAAGCGGATGAAAACGTATGAAAACGGACAAAACGTACAAAAAATTGGAAAAACGTATGTAAACGTACAAAAACGGATGAAACAATAAAAACGAACGAAAACGTACCAAACGTACAAAAACGTGGAAAAACGTAAAAATATAAAAACATAAAAGGAACATATAAAAAAAGTAAAAATTAAAAAGAAATAAAATAATAATAAAAAGTTAAAAAAAATTACGCAACAAACCATAGGGACCATTTACGAAACACTCATGAGGGTATTTATGTCATTTCCACCTTTTAAACCAGCAATTAACGGTCAAACTAACGGAATTAGTGGTCAAGGGGCCAAACCCGATACGGGTCAAAATCATAGGGAAAGGAGCCGGGAAAAAAAAGCCTAGGGACCATTTTTGTTAAACTCGACAAACCATAGGGACGATTTATGCAATTAACTCATCTTTTTATAATTTTAGTATAAGTTTAGTACGATTTAGCATTAATTTTCTTTTGGAATACTCCTATAATAGTAACAAGCGTTAATAAATTTCAGTTTTGAACCCACTCGACATTAGTTCTAGCTTATTCACATGTGAATGTTATGTCCCGAATTAAAATGTTGACAAATGTGCGTATAGTAAATGTGGGTGTGCGAGTTTTCCTTTCAAAAAAGTAAATAGGATATTAATACAATACACAAAAAATTATGTTTGTATACAGTTTAGCTAGTCAATATACATATGCTTTTGATTTGTGCACTTCATTAAGCACTTAACTTTTTTAGGTTGACGACGAAGAGATTGATTCCCAGTCAGATGAAGACCTCAATGAAGTGGTGAATATGTTGGGGAAGGTATAATTTTCTTTAATTTCAGTATATTACTAATGAAGCTTTATGTGAGAAAGTCAATTCCATGGTTCAAATTTTATTAATTTGGTGTATCAAATGGGTGTGTAACAGTGCAAGTGTGTAACTTCTTTTGTGTGGTTATTTAAATACCTACTTGGGATTTTGCAGATTGTCTTCGATGAAACAAATGCTGACAAGAATGATGCCCTCGATTATGTAGTGAATAAAATGAGCAAGGTATAAGTTTCTTTCTGTTTTTCGTTTCCATGTTTCAAAATTACTAAAAATATCAATCTGATATACTCGAGTTACTTGTTTGATAATCTTTGCAGAAGGGTAGTATGGCGATCACTAGTAGTTCAAAACTATCATTCAAAATGAAAAAGTCAAATTCTAAGGTCAAAGTTCATGGCTTTAAAAACACAAAGGGACATTCAGGATTAGAAAAACTGAAAATAAAGATCAAGAAGGCTCTTGAGGGGTTATCACGTGTTGGTAGTTTTCCTATGAGAGACGTGTTAGTGGACGATGAGGAGGTTGCTGAAAATAGCCCAATGGAAATGCTTGATAATGAAGATGTTCTGATACGGTATAAAAACTTCAAGAATTTTGATACTGTTGCGGATTATTCGGATCACCTTTTTTCCAACATTTCACCCATGGAACAGGCAAGTGTGTTTGTTTTTCATTTGATTAGTTACTAAACTACAATATGTTATTTTTTAACACTTCATCATTTTCATAAGTATACATGTGTTAAATTTTAGCCATCAAACGATTGGACTAGAAAGATACAAGCAGATTGGAGGATTCTTAAGGAACAGTTGCCTGGTATATATAATCTAAACTTAATCATCGAAATATGCATACACAGTTTTTGTAGCGTATATCAAGGGTTATTACATGTCGCCACTTCTTATGTATCCATTGTTAACATATTTCTTGTTTTATACGGTTACAGAGACAATATATGTGAGGGCTTATAAATCAAGAATTGATCTTTTAAGAGCTGCAATTGTTGGGGCAAAAGGGACTCCGTATCATGACGGTCTTTTCTTTTTTGATGTGTGTTTTCCAAGCACGTATCCTATTAGCCCGCCTGTATGTCATCCATCTCTTATTCTTTTTATATCTACATGATCCTAATGCGTTCATAAGTGCACATACATAGGTTAGTTTA
This sequence comes from Tanacetum coccineum, assembly GCA_026074375.1. Lineage (NCBI taxonomy): Eukaryota > Viridiplantae > Streptophyta > Magnoliopsida > Asterales > Asteraceae > Tanacetum > Tanacetum coccineum. The sequence continues at coordinate 21,673 of BQNB010035296.1, read as the reverse complement.
ATTTATTAAATAAAAATTTGGCTGTTCTGTTTCAGCTTGTGCGCTACCACTCGGGTGGTCTTTGTATAAATCCGAATCTGGACAAGTCTGGTGAAGTTCACTTGAGCCTTTTTAAAATAAGTGGCCTCCAGGAGGAGGATATATGGGTACCTGGGACTTCGAATATACTCCAACTTCTGATCTCTATACAGAGTCTGATTTTGACCTCACATCCTATATTTAACCAGCGTAGATATTCACTCTTGGGCGGCTATGGGTCTGAAGAACGGTATTCCTTACTATACAATGAGAATACCATTCTAAATTCGCTCAAAACAATGGTGCATACCATGAATAAACCACCTAAGGTGAGTTTTTTGGATTTCTTTTTTATTTTACTATACTTGTTTAGTATGTATGGTTAACATTGGATGACCGATGATGCATGCAGAACTTCAAGGATTTGGTGGCTGGGCATTTCTGTAATCGTGCACATGATATCCTAATGGCATGTAAAGCTTATACAGAAGGTATACAATTTGGGTGCCTTCATTTACGAGAGAATGGTAACAAGGAGGCCTGTTCTATCAAGTTCAAGAATGATGTGACTTCATACATCAAGCGCCTTGTAGATGCATTTAATAAAATTGGTGCCAAGGAGGCTATAGAAGTTGTACGTTCGGCCCATATTGATGTTAAAATCATTTCAAGTATTTCCCCATTGCCAACACATGCTGAGTATAAATCAAGGATAGATAGGCTAAGGGAGGAGGTCACAAATTTACGTGTTCGTCATCTTTCTATTGAACATGTGAAAATGGACAAAGATGGGGCTAAAACTAACCCAATGAAATATCTTGATAATGAAGATGTTTTGAAAAGGTATAAAAACTTTAAGAAGTTTGATATTGTCACGGACCATTCGGATCATCTTTTTTCTGCAAATACTTCACCGATGAAGCAGGTAAGTGTGTTATAATTGGATGATTCACTTAATATGAAATATGCTGTTTTTAAACTTTTATCACTTTTCATTCACATACATATTAAATGTTTTAGCCACCAAAAGATTGGGCTGAAAAGATACAGAAAGAGTGGAGAAAACTTGAGGAACGATTGCCGGGTATGTCATTCATTCATGAAAATTAGTAACTAAACATAATTATTGACATTGGCGTCTAAAGAAAAACTATTTGAATACAGAGACTATATACGTGAGGGTTTATGAAGGGAGAATGGATCTATTAAGAGCCGTCATTATTGGAGAAAAGAGGACTCCGTATCACGATGGTCTCTTCTTCTTTGACGTGTGTTTCCCTAGCACCTATCCTATTAGCCCGCCTGTATGTCATCCTCTTCATCTTTTATCTACTAGATCCTTATGCATATGCATATGTATATGTATATATCTGACGTTTTTTTTTGTTCTGTTTTAGCTGGTGCGTTACCATTCATGTGGTCTGGGTATCAATCCAAACCTTTACAAGTGTGGCAAAGTTCGGTTGAGCATCCCCGAAACAAGTGGTGGCCCGGAGGTAGCGATGTGGCTGCCTAGCTCTTCGACTATTCTCAAACTTTTGGTCTCCATACAGACTCTGATTTTGAACACAAAGCCTTTATTCAATGATGTTACATATGTACAACACAATTACATGTACATGCTATACAACGAGATGACCTTTGTAAGATCACTCAAAACAATGGTGTACATCATGAACAAACCACCCAAGGTAATTTTTTTTCTTTTCTGTTCCCACTTGTTTAGTATGAAATTGCCAATACCTTTGTAAAGTCACTCAAAACAATGGTGTATATCATGATGCATGCAGAACTTTGAGGAGCTAGTGGTTGGGCATTTTCGCAATCATGTACGCAATATCCTAATGGCATGTAAAGCTTACATGGAAGACGTGCAAGTCGGATGCTTTGTGTGTGGTGCACAAGAGGGAGCTAACAAGGGGAGGTGCGGCGGATACTCATTTAAGAAAGGCTTAGTATCATTCATCAAGCCCCTTGTCGATGCGTTTGACAAAATAGGAGCAGATGAAGCTCAACAATTTCTTTATTTAAGAGAAAAATTAATTTTTCCACGTTTATATTCACGAGCCCCTTCGTATTCACAAGCCCCTGTGAGTATTATCATGTGCATCTTGTTCAATATATGTGCTTGCCTTTCGGGATTCTCATCTCACTTGTATGTTTTTCTGTTTCTAGGACAAAAAGAAGGCCCGTTTTGGTTACGCGTATCCTTCTACTACGTTGTCGTATCAAAATCACGACAATACTAATAATCATCAATTGCTAGCTGAACAACAAAATCTCAAGAATATTAATGATCAATTACTATCGGCACAACTAAATCGCATGCATGTTAATAGTCAAATACGAGTGGCACAACGAAATCTGATGAACACTCAATTACAATTGGCGCAAGAAGAGCTCAAGAATATTAACATTCAAGGTACTGTTGTTTTTTGAATTTTCTGTGCGCAACTGTTGAAAACGAGTTGTTTGGTATATGCTTTAATGAGACTTTTTATTAAATGATACAGATAATTGAAGGTTTGGTGGTTTGAGATTATGACATCTTGGTGTACAGGAGGAGAGTAACAAGATGAGTGGATTAACCAAGTTCCATAATGATATGATGTGGCGTTATTCATCAAGCCCCTTGTAGATGCAATTATCGCAATTAGATTATGACAGGGCAATATTTCATTGTGGATGGATAATTAAAAAGGTTTGGGTTGAGGGTTTTAGTTAAGATCTACTGATTTATCTTGTTTTTTGCATTTTGGTGGGCACGATGCTTACAAGTAGCTAGGCGAGGGTAACATAAATGTGGTATTCGGTGACCAAATCGGTTTAAATAAGGTTTGTATATTATGGAATCGTATTCATATTACTGTAATAGGTATCGAAGGACATTGTGTATCTCAAATTCCATACCCAAGCTGACTTGGTATGAGTTATTGCGCCATCGTTTCAGTTACTCGTCATGGTTCCACAAAGCTAATAATGTTTGCCAAATGCTGTGAAGGACAATCGCTGACTAATTTTGCATACTAAAGTCTATATATTAAGATAAACTTATTGGTGTTTCCTTCGCTCCTGCGGGATTTAAGGGTGATCACGGTCCGAAAACCGGACCGACCACCGGGCCGGACCGAAACCGAATTTGTCCAAAATGCCGGATCGAGGACCGGACCGAAATGGTCCTTGTCCAATCCAGTCCGGTTCGGTATTCGGTCCGGTCCGATCCAACAATGCATAATCGTTAGGTTTTTTCTAAGACCGAACCGGACCGATGACCGAATTTAAGGAAAAGCATGGACCGAGGACCGGACTGAAATATGTTCGGTCTGGTTTTTCGGTCCGATCCGGTCGACGGTCCAATATGCTCAGCGCTAGCGGGATTGGGTAATGTTGTTGTTGTTACGGTGTTTCCTATTTAGGGCATCCAAATTTTAGTTTTTATTTTTGAGGCATCATACGTCTTTAATAATTTGAGAGTTTTTGTTTTGCCCCGAAGAGAAACACATCAACATTTACGCTTTTATATTCTCACCAAACAATACACTCATGAATGTGTTGGCATGTATGTCTATGTTTGGCAAAATAGCGGAGATGAAGCTGTAGTGTAGATGAAACAAGAGCGGCCGCTAATAACAAGAGCTTATATTTATAATTTTATGAGGAATGCTAGAACCACAAATAAACTTCCACAAAAAGTTTTACAAAATGATTTGTCATGTAATTAGTGGCCTTCTCAAAGTTACTTTTGAATTCTCCTTCTTACATGTATCCACAAGTTACATGACAAATCATTTTGTAAAACTTTTTGTGAATGTTTGTTTGTGGCTCTAGCATTCCTCTAATTTTATATGCTACTGTTATGATGTTTGACTTTATGAGACAGAGCCTATTTGGCAAGAGCTTTTTAAAGCTTTTTATAGAGCTGTAAGCTTTTTGTTACAAAAATAATCTTCTATAGCTATGTTTGGATGCATCAACTTCAAGCTTTTATTTTAAACAAGTAGATCTTAAATGAAAAACTGATTCATGAAGCTTTTAAAATTTGTTTTTTTGGGTAATGGGTTATCCCGGTAAAGTAAGCTTTTAAAATTTGTTAGGAGTTGTTAAAACTGTAAATTAATGATATGCATTCTAACCATATTATGATCTATTTAAATATGTCATTTTAAATCATTTTACATATCTTTTAATTATAGTCAATAGCTAATTTACCAAACACTTTTATTGAAAAAAGATACATTTTGTAGCTCATGTTAACAGTTTTGCAATTTAGAGCATACAGTTTACACAGCTAATTTTACCAAACATAAATATTAGTTTTTCAAGAAGTTTTTATAAGTGTTGCCAGCTAAAAAAAAGCTTACATGTGTAACTTATTTTTAACAATCTTCTCAAAATCTTATGTGTTAAACATGCTCTCAAATCGCTCGATAAATAGAACAAGTGATAGATACGGTCATATGGATAGAGTCATAGTATAGTACTACTATTTATCTTCCTTTTGTTTTTAAATTGTACTCCTCCGTCTCAAAATTATAGTCTCCTATTGACTTTTCAAGTTTTTTTCTTTCAACTTTGACCTTAAATATTTTTGTGTGTGTTATATAATACTTAATGAAAAGTATATGATATGATTGGTTTTTAAATGTATTTTCATAACTATGATTTTCATCAAGTATTATATAATGTTAAAATAGCTAAACTAACAACAATAACATCATAACCCAACCATCAATATTTTAAAATAAGACCAAACTTGGAGTTTAAAAAATTATCGATAAAATACATAATAACCGCTAAGTAAACTTTGTTTTCAAATATATATGAACATTTACTACGTCAGTAAGAATAATTAAAATCCAAAAAGCAAGAATTGTAATTAAAAATAAAACAAAAATTAAAATATCTTTTTTATAGATAAAAAGATGTTATTTAAAGATTTAAAAAAAACCCGTGCATGCACGGGGATTATAACTAGTGTAAATCTAAATAATCATTGACTAGAGTTTTCAGATCCATAAAACATATCAACAAATATCACAAACCCTAAATTATTTTCTCATGTTATTGCATGTGGGTTTACAATTAGGGGCTGTTTAGATTCCTCCAATAATATCCACCGTCGTCATCGTGTGTCTGAGTTTTCCGACGAAGCATGGTTGTCGTCTTCACGGCTGTCCATTTTTTAGAAGATTATAAGCAATTTGAGATTACAATTTACGATTAGACTTAATTAGATCTTCAAAATTAGTTTATCTACAACAAGTTAATTAGTTATGGTCATTTTTATTTGATGTATGTGTTAACAAATTAAGTTGTTTGGTGGCGAGTTGAATGATGCTGACGATGTGTTTCATGAGATGTTATGAAACAAGAAACTTGCAAGTCAAAAGACATACGTTTGGATGAAAGGTAAGAAATTGCTTAAAAGGCATAAATTTTGGTTTGTTTTTTCATAAGTCATCAATTATATTTTAGGGTTTGATTATTTGAAAGGGCTTCTGCTGATCTTTATTCTATTTGCTACATATTTCTGTAACGTATAAGCTTATATAGCAAGCTTACGGCTTATTTGGTTTTCGGCTTATATGTCCATTATGTGATAATAAGCTTATGAAACATAAGCTCATAAAAGTTTCAAAATAAGCCACAAAAAATGAGCTTATGAAACATAAACCCAAAACCAAATAAGCCGTAAGCTGACTATATAAGCCGAAACAAACACCCCCGGTGTTTGTGAAAATGGTGAGTTTATTTATATCGGATTGATTTGCTAGCATATGTTGAGTATGATTAGTTCTATTATGTGAATTAGGGGGTGTTTGTTTGAGCTTATATAGCAAGCTTATAGCTTATGTGGTTTTTGGCTTATGGTTCATAAGCTCACTTTTCGTGGCTTATTTTGAAACTTTTTGTCTTATATAAGGTTATCAGGTCATAATGAGTTTATATAGGCCTAAAATTTTGAAAATAAGCCATGCAAAATGAGCTTATAAAACGTAAATCACCAATGAGGCAACCACAAAGCCAACAGGTGCGGTTAACCATTTTATATTTCTGCCGCTTATCGAGTATTTCAATACTTATAACGGTTCAAATCCAAATTTGAAAAGTGAGCCCCTTTAGGAAAGAGGAAACAATCAATAAGGGTCTGACTTTTTTTCTTCAGAGCTTTGAGATATGCTTCAGTATTCATCTTCATGTGTTATGGGTCAATATGGTTTATGGATGAAATGGATATTTTTTAGTATTCGTCAAATGGGTAGTAACCTTTAACTGTTATGGGTAATAACCTTTCACATTTACCTTGATAAATGATGGGCTACAATGAAACCACAAATTTTGGCATGTGGATTTCTTTGATGTAACGAAACCTGTGAACTTATGATAATGACTAATGTTGTATAGGATCTGGAAATCATTAGTTCAAACTTACATGAGTTGTGTTGTATAGATTTAAGTTTGGTTACTACATTTATTCAAGTTTTTTTGGTTAACGTACCTTTATTTAGTGATATTGTGCCAATACTTATTCAGATCGTTTTATTTAATTCTTCAGGTTCGTCACAAGATAAAAAGCAAATACAGTCCTCAATATTGACCACGAAAAATATGAGAATAAGGACATCGAGAAACATAGAAGTAGGTTCACACTAACTGCACTGTCTTCTTAAAATCCAGTCCGATATATGGTACATACTTTTGTTCCTTTATCTTTAGTCAATCATGTTCAAAATATATAAACCTATCAATATGCTGCCAAGACACTTTTTGATCAAGATATTAAAGGGCCTCTGGAATTTAGGACGTTAAGGAACTCTGACTTTAAAGAAGTGACTTTAGAAGTAAGTTGGTGGCATTTGAGGTGCTATCAAATTTAAATCGTATATTTCAAGCAAGTCCTTGAATTTTATGCCAGGCTTATCTAAAATATACTAAATGAAATTTCAGGTAGGTAGGATTTTAAAACTGTATTGAAGTGTTAATTATGTTATGATTTACGGAATTGTAGAGTACTGCAATCAGCACATCAGCACGCAAATTTACCGGTTAAAGTTTGTATGCATTTTACTCCTTTAATGCTTTTTTATTAAAGTCAAACCATGTTTAAAATTTGATTATAGAATAGGTTTTGAAAAATGACCCAGTTCCCTATAACCTTGGCTCTTGATACCAATCTGTCACACCCAAAAAATCTGATGGCAGCGAAACAGTAACAATTTGGGGTATGACGTCATAGCATAACAATCAAGTAATAGGAAACGACCTCAAAAGAGACATATTCAAATAAGTTACATTCGATGCATCATAAAATATCAGAGTTTCATTTTTGGTCCCAACAGTTTGCAAAATGACTTAAAGTCCCAACCTTCATAAGTTTAACCAAACAACACAGTTCAAAAGATGACATTAGTTTAATAAACTAGTTTGGCAGTTGGCATCGAATAAAAGAAAACACAGAAGCCGTTCATGATATCCTAGCGGCTCCCATCCAGAAATCACACCTTAGGACCTGAGATTAAAGCATACTAAAACGTCAACAAAATTGTTAAGTGAATTCATAGGTTTAACAGTAAATAAAGTATGGACCACAAGATTTAGTAGTGTAGACAAGAGAAACAAATTCACCAAGTCTAAATGGAAAACATATATTATTGCCTTAAGCTCATGACACTGAACCTTAACATGCATTATGACCAAACCAGTAATTGAGGTTTGTGCCTCAAAACAGATACAGATGTTGCCAAACATCCTACGAATTTCTTTAAATGTAAATGCGCCCATGGTCAACATGAAACCATAATTCATGACGGGGATTGTCAGTCCCGATAGATCTATCCACAACATTCACGTTTACTACTCTAGTAATTAACGGCTCATGATAATAGGGGACTTAGTGGCAAAGGTACTTAGGCAATAATATGGTCAGGAAATAGCATACAGTTTTGAAATGTACTTGCGTCTAAAGAAACTAGCATGTAATCTCCCCCGAATTTAATAAAATGAGTAATGGAAAAAGGGGTTATGAAACTCACCTTATGCGATTCGGCAAAACAATAAGATAGAAGGTGAAGTAAATCAAATCCCCTAAGTGCGACCTAAAATAGATGGCGCAACTTTAAAAAAAAGAATGACCAACTAATACTCACACAAATGGAAATGAAATAGAAAGGAAAAATTTCATAAAATGTTTTTATTTGACCGAAACAAGTAAGGCATTGCGTCCTAATTTGTATAAGTCGAGCTTACACAAAACACAAGTCTAAATATTAATCAATATGTCTTCTAAGGCGTCTTAAGCTTGCATCTTAACCAATAACTTCAACAAATTTCTACCTTAGTTTTACTTCTAACTATATCATTTATTTACTAAAATTCTGAAATTTACCCATCTTTGAAAGCATGTCATTTAAAATCCGTAATAGATAAATACATGAGGTTTTCGCGTACAGGAAGCCTTACGAGTCTATATTCTAGAAATGTGGGGCCTACTGCCCAAAAAGTTTTAAGACTTGGGTGAAATTACTAATTTACCCTTCAATACAAGTGCATGTCATTTTCTGAAATTTAAGACCTGGGTGAAATTACTAAGTTGACTCGATACCTACGTACATCTATGAGGATGAAACATGTGATACAAATTTAAGACCAAAATGTGTTAGTATACAAAATTGGACTTATTAAGGTTTCAAATCCAGGTTGCGCAAAATGACCCGTTTTAGAACAATGGTGATTTCTCACCCATCCGAAATGGTTAACACTCCATCCAAATGGCTATGTGTTCTTAAGACATATACCTTGGTAACCATTGATTTATCCAGAACTTCCCAAGTCAAAAATCTTTCTATACACACAAATCTTTCTATACACACTAATCTATTTAACTTTTTAGAACTTCCCAAGTCAAAAAACTTTTCAAAAATCTTTCTATACACACTAATCTAACACATATACTTAGGTCACCATTGATTTATCCAGACATATACCTAGGTCACTACTGATATCATGATTGCTTTACAAGAGGTTTGCAAACAAACATAGAGTTAAGCTCCATTTCCTAACACTAGGTCTGATTCGCCTAGTTTTAATAAATTGGTCGTATCTCCCTCATCAGGAAGAGATATGGCTCTATCCAACTAACCACATGGACCTAAGACATAGAGTTATCTTTTTATTAACTTTCCCAGGGGTCTCATTACCACATTTGTTTTGTAAATTACCTAATTACCTACTGGTCTAAAAACAGTTCCTATAACCTCATCAAAATCAATCCAAACCTCATTCCAATTCCACAAAAAAACTCTATACAATGCCACACTTAGCCAAAACACTTACATACATAAAAATTTACATTTTTTTACAGAAGGTACAAGAAAATCTAATAATTTTACAAGAAAAATAAAATGAGAAAACAATGAAAATAAATTTCCTTACAAAAAAGAGAAAATGAGATTATGATAAAACAATATCACTTCAAACTTGAGCTAGCACTTTAACCCAACAATTTATTGCATGAACCTTCTAAGCCATATGAACATCATATAATCCCATGGAATATAACCAAACTCTTGAATATTGATGCCTTGATAGGATGTCTTGACTATTTGTTTGATGAGATAAAAACCAAAAACTATAACTAGCTCACACCTTTAACCTTAATAACATTGCTAGCTAATTTTTTTTTTGAAATGATGTTGGTGATGATCTTGCCACGGCAAGAATGAGCAAGAGAAACAAAGATATATATTTCTTTTGACTATGAGAAGATGAAGGTGGAAGTATCTAGCATAAGCATGCATTACATGCACAACATGTGGGACAAGTATCTCATATGTGGCTATAACTTGACACATATATTTAGCAAAAAGAATAAAAATAATAATAAAAATTATGTAGTGTAATAGGTGTTAAATTTTGTATAAGTGGGTAGTTTTGGGGCCAACGGGTAATAACGTAAAATATAGCAAGAGTTAAGGCGGAACCACAAAGTGAAAACGAATAGGATAAAAACAGTTCTACATTATTCAGGATACTTTTCTGAAAAATTAAATTACGTAGGGTTCAAAACGGATATTAATTCATAACACGGCTCAAGTTTAAATAGAAATGAAGAATTACTAATCGGGTAGATAATATGACGTGTAAATTTCTCAATAGTAAAAGTGAAAATGTACTTAAAAGTAAAATTTAATATGAATATATTAATTACCTGAATTTACGGAGTCTCACAGTCGATCCCCCTAAGGTAACTCTGGTCCTCAGAGTTCAACTGGCGACTGGAGCAGACGAGGAGGTGGCGAAAAGGTGCGGGTACTTGGCCTTGAACTGATCTTCTCGCTCCCAAGTAAATTCAGCTCCTCGCCGAGAGTTCTAACGAACTTTGACGATGAGAATCCAGCTTCGCTTCAACTTCTTGACTTCCCTACCCATAATTTCAACAGGTTCCTCTATGAAGTACAACTTGTCATCAATCTTGATTTCCTCTAAAGGCACTTGCAAGTCTGAATCTGCCAAGCATTTCTTAAGGTTTGAAACATGAAACGTGTCATGAATGCAGCTTAGCTCTCGGGGTAACTTCAAACGATAGGCCACTAGGCTAACACGTTCCGCGATCTTAAATGGTCCCACATACCGTGGTGCCAGCTTTTCCTTCTTACCAAATCAGACCACTCCTTTCCATGGAGATACTTTGAGCAATACACGGTCCCTAACTTTGAATTCAAGAGGTTTACGCCTCTTATCAGCATAGCTTTTCTGGCGATCCCACGCCGTTTTCAACCTCTCCTTGATTTGCATAATCTTCTCCGTGGTCTCCTGAGCAATTTCAGGCCCAATTAACTAACTTTCACCTACTTCTACCTAAATCACGGGTGATCTGCACTTACGCCCATACAGTGCTTCAAAAGGTGCACATTTAATGCTCTTGTGGTAACGGTTGTTATAAGAAAACTCAACCAACGAAAGGTGAGTATCCCAACTGCCTCCAAAGTCCATAACACATGCCCTTAGCATATCCTCCAATGTCTGAATAGTACGTTCACTCTGACCATCGGTCTGAGGATGGTAAGCCGTACTCATGTCTAATCTTGTACCCAACGCCTTTTGAAGAGCTTGCCAGAAGTGTGACCAGAATCGGCCATTACGATCCGAAATGATTGACACATGCACGCCATATCTTGCTACAATTTCATTGATGTAGATTCTTGCTAACCTCTCCAATTTGAAATCTTCACGAATCGCTAGAAAATGACCAGACTTGGTCAATCTATCCATAATGACCCAAATCGTATCATATCCACTACTGCTTCTAGGTAACCTCGTAACTAAGTCCATAGTGATGTTCTCCTATTTCCACTCAGGAATTTCGGGTTGCTGAAGTAGTCTTGAGGGCTTCTGATGTTCTGCCTTTATCTTAGAGCAGGTTAGGTATCTGCTAACGTATTCAACAATGTCTTTCTACATGTCAGGCCACCAATACAAGTCCCGCAAATCGTAGTACATTTTGTTTGCTCCCGGGTGTACTGAGTACTTAGAAGTGTGAGCTTCATCCATGATCAACTTCCTTATACCTCTAACTGATGGGATCCAGACCCGATCAACGAAGTAAATTCCCCTATCATCCCGCTTTTCAAACTGAGTATCTAATCCTCGAAGCCACTCTGCTGGAGCTTTAAGGTCCTTAACAGATTCTCTTTGAGCTTCCAATTTTTTTGTCTTGAGTCCAGAATGAATAGTCATGCTCATAGCACGCACTCGCCTCGACGTCTTTCCTTCCTACTCAGAGCATCTGCCATAACATTTGCCTTGCCCCGGATGGTATTTGATTTCACATTCCTAGTCGCTGAGTAATTCAATCCACCGCCTTTGACGTATATTCAATTCCTTCTGATCGAAGATGTACTGAAGACTCTTGTGACCAGTGTAAATAACAGCTTTCGTCCCATAAAGATAATGTCTCTAGATTTTAAGCGCAAACACGACCGTACCCAATTCTAAGTCATGGGTGATATAGTTCTTCTCGTGTATTTTCAACTATATCAATGCATAAGCAATCACTTTGCCTCGCTGCATCAGCACACACCCAAACCCTTGGTTTGACGCATCACAATAGACCACAAAGTCGTTTGGTCTATTTGGGAGTGCTAACACAAAAGCATTACATAACTTCTCCTTCAGAATACGGAAGGCTTCTTCTTGCTTGTTACCTTATACATACGCCTTATTCTTCTGAGTCAACATGGTGAGAGGCTTTACAATCTTCAAGAAATTTTCAATAAATCTTCGATAATAACCTGCCAATCCTAGAAATGAACGGATTTCCGTGGGCGACTCAGGGGTCTTCTAGTTCTTAACCGATTCAACTTTGCTAGGGTCCACATGGATACCATCTCGGTTGACCACGTGTCCTAGGAACTGGACTTCTTGTAACCAAAATTCACACTTAGAGAATTTGGTGTACAACTTCTCTTTCTTGAGCAAGTCTAAAATCATCTACAGGTGAACTTCATGCTCTTCTTCTAACTTTGAGTAGATAAGGATGTCGTCAATGAACACAATTATGAATTTTTCCAAGTACGGCTTGCAAACGCGGTTCATTAAGTCCATAAATATTGCTGGCGCATTCGTCAGCCCGAATGGCATGACCGTGAACTCAAAGTGCCCATATCGGGTTCTAAACGTGGTTTTCGATATGTCTTCTTCCCGAACCCTCAACCGATGATATCCCAAACAAAGATATATCTTAGAGAAGCAACACACACCCTGTAACTGGTCAAACAGGTCATCTATTCTGAGAAGTGGGTAGCGGTTCTTTATAGTCAGCTTATTTAGTTCTCTGTAGTCAATGCACATTCTTAAAGCACCGTCTTTCTTCTTGAAAAATGCCACAGGTGCTCCCCATGGTGAATGACTTGGTCGAATAAAGCCTTTCTCTTGAAGCTCTTTAAGTTGATTTGACAACTCTACCATTTCTGAAGGTGCTAATCGGTATGACGACTTTACAACTGGCAACGCGCCTGGAATCAGGTCGATGCGAAATTCTATCTCACACACAGGAGGTAAACCTGACAAGTCATCTGGGAATACTTCTGGGAAATCACGGACAACACGAATGTCTTTAGGCTTCTTCTCATCAGCCTTGATACACGAAAGGAGTTTTGGATCTTTTTCCGGTCTTTCACCTTGAATTTCTAATATCTCCCCATTTGGTAGTGGAATACGAACTATCTTCTCATAACAAACTATGACAACATGGTGGTATGACAATGATGCGGTTGTCGTAAGGGACTTCTACAAGAAGTTTTACAACTCCCTAGGCAGAGTACCTAACCGTTGTAGTAGTAGAATATGCAAGACTCAGGGGTTGTTATCGTTCTCTAGGGGAATAGGTTGGGAAGGCTTGATCATGGTCTAACAGAATTATAGAGGTTGAGAGAAGATTCTTTTTGTATTTTTATATTTTATAGAAAGCAGTAAAATCATATGGTTGAGAGATTTGGTTTGGTTTTAGCTATTAAACTAAATAATAAACTACACTAATGGTGATAACAATATAATAAAAGATTGTATTCATTTAATCATGTATTACTCCCTAGATTGCTTCTCCTAGTGTTGTTGCTTTGTCACACTTGTGATGATCTATGTAATTATTTCCTAAGTCATGAACGAATTACACGAACCCGTCATCTATTTAATATTCCGTTAAGGCAACGTGCAAGTAAGGTAGTATGAAGACTATTACAAGGCCCCTAAGAGTATATTAAATGCATGTGAAATATATTAAGAGTGGATCAACCATATTAGGGGACAAGGTAGTATGAAGACTGTTACCCGATGGTATTCTTTCTACACAATCATGTTTCTCTAGACATATCAACAGATATACAGACAAAAGCTGGTTTTCTAAAGCTTAACATGCACATCAATCATAAGAAGCAACATCACTAAGATCTACATTCTAGGTTTCATACAATCATGAATGAACACAATAGGGATAATTATTAAGAAGATAATTATTAAGAAGATGTAAAGCCTATTGTAACACTTGATTAAGATAATCTTGAATAATTAAGATAATCTTGAATGATTAATTGAATGAATTTACAAGACATATTGAATGATTAAGATAATCTTACTTGATTAAAACATGAATTGAAGGAGTTACAATAGGGTTTTGAGGCCCTAAAATCGTCCTAATAAGCTGCCAAACAAACTAGGGTTCATCTCCCTTTTTTACTCTAAAGTTACACACTTAAAACCCTAAAAATGAATTTGTATATATAGATAAATCGTTGCGACGGCGTCACGTTTTAATCGTGACGTCGTCGTGAAAGAGAATATTCTAGATCTTGGGCTGGGTCGTGCGAGCTGACGCCGTCATGAAAGGTAGTGACGCCGTCACGAAGTGGGTTGTGACGGCGCCGTGTAGAACTGGTGACGCCGTCTCCAACCGCTGAGAAGATAATCTTGAGAGATGTTGGTGTAGGCCCGTAGTCTTGTTTGTTTCTTCTCCAAATGAGCCCAAGTCACGTGTATTTCCTCCAAATGTCTTTCAAATGCTAAATACCTGAAAAGGAACATTAAGTAAACTATTTTGGGCATAAATGCACACGAATTTAAGGGGTTAAACGACCCGAAAAATGTGTATTAAATGACACATCATCAAATACCCAAACTTAATTTGTTTGTCCTCAAGCAAATAGGCTTTTCTACCTAGACAATAGCAATATGAGGGTCATTTAACCTATTTTATAGTTTTTTACAACATACCTTCTTGTCTATTCAGTAATTAAGGTGCACAGGAAAAGTATATACTAGCACCTCACATAAGTGTTTAGGATTTTCTCTTTCTCTCAGGTGTATAATAAATTATAACATAATGGGGAAACAGAAAATCAACACTCATTACTTGTCATAGCATATAAATTACTATAGGCTGGCTTGGTAAAGGATCAAACTTCCACCACTAGGCGCAAGCATTATTTATTACTATCTAAGATGTCTTTTTAAGGGGTTGTGGGGTGTAGGTGTAAGATAACATATAATGAAAACGAAAACGGATGAGATACATTTGGGTGGCTTTGGGTGAATTTGAAGTAGAAGGGTTAGCTAATTATTTATACGAATACATGCTGGTTTGGTTGCTAAGCCAAGACTCGGACGAAGATATACAAAAAATCTTACACAACTATACATTCAATCTCTTTCTTTTCTTTTCTAATTTTTTTGATAATAATACTTTCTTACTTGAGGTTTATAACAACTTACCCCTCACTTGTGCTTTTATAATACTCGATATTTACAATCTGACTAATGACACGTTTTGACGAGTGGATTAAAATAACATAGAAGATCATTAACAAATTATATTGGGGTATTGGCATAAACTTTTATCCATTCTTCCGCAAAATATATACTACCATGAATCTCAATCGTCCCAAAACAGTATTTACAAGGATAAGGACTTAGCAACCGTGTACTCAAAAAATTAACTTAGGTTAAACAATAATGTACTAAAAGTGAGTACATATAAGGTAGGCTAAGGCGATTTGGGTGTAACGATTGGTTTAAGGGTGAACAATGCTCTTCATTAATAGTCTGGCTTAACTATACGAGAACCATGAAAAAGGATAGGCTCGGAGGGTTGTACTAGGGGTATCCTGCACTAAAGATGAGTGCATGGCAAGGGTGTGGGATAGTTACATGATCGGTGTGATCATCATAACAATTACAGGTTTAAAACATGGGTTAATCCTAATGCCTCTTATCAAGCAAATCCTAATACTTACTATGCGATCTCAGAATGCATCACAATAACAAGTTCTAGAATTCAACATACTATCGGTAGACTCATATAATTTAAACCGATCTCAATGCTACAGAAAAGGCGACAAAACCACATATACACATCCGTAGCGACGGAATAGATACATATGATTGCTCACTTCTTAACTCGATAATGCTAAAGGTATAAACTATCTTGGGTATCAAAAATAGATACCCGAATTCCTATAGATCTAAAGGCGAACCTCACATTTTTGGGGTGGAATTCTGAGGGTTTTTGTGCTAGTCATATACATTCCTATCCATGAGACGCTAATAATACTCGATTTTCGTTGGTATGTGTCATAAATTTTTTTAAATTTGGGTTAAAGTTACCTTTTTATGTTATGTTTCGATATATTACCCATCATTTTAAGGACAAAGCAAATGGCAAATGAAAGAATAGTTTTTAAGGCTTATTTTCCCCTACATTTAAGTTGAACATTGTCCCCAATGTTCTATAGAAGTACCCGTAAAAACGAATTAAGGGAAAAGGGAAACAAGTAAAAGAAACTAGTACTCCCCTGGTTTGCTCAATAATAGAGAAGAAACATGCAATAACTGGTTAAATCGTCCTCCAAGAATCATCCACTGGAACTTCCTAAGAACTTTCAAGCTTCTTCTCATCAAATATAACCTATAATCAAAGACAAAGACAACTATACCAAGCATAAAATGTGCGATATAATAATATACAACGTGAAATTATGGTTGACTCTATAAAGCAGTAAAGATAGGATGAGAGAATTGTTAAACTCAAGGTTTTGCAAATTTATAAAAGAATTATAACTTTCTTAAGTGTTGTACAAGTTTTATTTTAAAAAATACTTACAATTTTTGAGTTTTCCTGTATCTGGGCGTTTGACGCCGTCAGGGATATCCTGACGCCGTCACAGGTGTCGTGGTGATGGCGTCGCGTGTAAATTGTAACGCCGTCTCCACGCTCTGTGAAAACTCAACTTTCGTTTTTGATGAAAAATTTCATGCACTCATTCTTATATGTTATTTTCCTGTACAAAATGCTACATAAAATCCTGAGAATTATCAATTCAATCATATGACTCGAAACTGACGCGAATTAATCTAAACAATTTATTTTAAATAATTGAAATTGGTTCTAAAAACCAGATAACTCCCCTACACTTATTTTGTTGCAAAATACATTTGATTGCAAATAAGACGAAGTTACAAACAAACAAAGCATGATTACAAACTAATTTAAACATAATAAACAAACGATAAAGAATTAAAACACACAAGACACTCCTAATATGCGGGAAAAATAAATATTGGGTTGCCTCCCAAAAAGCGCTTTTCTTTATTGACGAGTCTTGTAGCTAGACTCGAAGTCACATGTTCTCACGTGTCGTAAAAGTGGTCTAAGTCGATGATTTCCCTTGGACTTTCTCTTTCGAAGAGCTTCCTAGAGATGGGGATTGACTGTAGGGTTTTGGTAAACTCCTCTTCGTCTGGGTCGATTAGTCTAATCTTGGCGTGCCATGCTCCATCTCCGTTTTTAGGTGGTTTGTCCCAATTAATCGGGTTTTTAATTAGGTCCTCTAATTCCCACATATTACTTTTAAGGTTAATGGGTATGGCTCCTAAAAATTCTACGATCCTCCTAAAAACTAAGGTATCCTTAAAAGGATTTAGCTCGGCATTTCTAGCAATTTCCTATTCTCTGGGTAAATGTCGGTCTAAGAAGTCCTTCCTTGCATAATAGGGGGTTCATGCGCCTACTACATCCGAGCTAGGTTGTGGTTTATATGACTCTCTTTTTCTAAGTGTGGTCTAATATGATGCTTCCTCCTCACCTAAGTCGACTCCTTTTACTCCGAATACTGATCTAGTGATTCCTTCTCCTACCGCTATTTTAGCCATCCTACAATCTATAACAGCGTTGGCGGTAGCTAGGAATCCTCTTCCTACTAGAAGAGGGGTTTCGGGGTCTTTCTTCATGTCAATTACGTAGAATCGTTTAATAGTTTTAGTTTTCCTATGTGGACTTCTACGTCTTTAACAATTCCAACGGGCTAGGACTTGGTTCCGTCAGCCAACCCAAAGATATGGTCAGTCTCTTCTAATAGTCCAATGTTAAGTTTTTTGAAGAGGTAAAGTGGAATTATGTTTACGTATGATCCTAGGTCGGCCAAGGTGTCGAAAGGTTTTGAGCCCCCTAATCTACAAGGTAGAGTGAATAGTCCGGGGTCTTCCATCTTTGCAGGTACTTCACCTTGCACAAATGCTAATCCGTTTTTGCCTAGTTCTAAGCTCTCTACGTATTTATCCAATATGATGTTATAGATTGGAGCGTGAGCTAGGACTTCGAGGACTGGTAGGTTAAGATGCAAATCCTGGAATTCATTTTCAAGAGTTGGTTCGGGTTCTTCTGGTTGTTGTGTTTCGATCCCCGTCCTGGTTTGTGGCAGGCTTGTCTGGGAAATGTTCGCCTCCTTGGAATGTGCTTTGATAGCATTGATTGAAGTGGAGGGGTAAGATGAGCATTGAGGATCAATTGTTGGTTAAGAACTAGCAGAAAAAACTGGGGAAGCACTCAATTTTGGGTTCTTGACCGTATCGCTAGGTAGGGCTCCCGCTATTCGATCGGTGATGGCCTTCAACACAGTGTCAATCTTGTTGGTCATCTCACTTTGCTGTTGTTTGAAATCGGCTTCAAACTTGGACAATCTAGCGTCTTGAGATGCCATGAAATTGGATACCAATCCTTCAAGATTTGATTGATTGTTAAAGCTTTGAGGATGGTTGTTGAAGGAACAGTTTGGGATTGAACCATTGGGTCAGAACCGGTTAGGTGGGTTTGAAAAATTATTTTAAGAATTTTGGGGTTGTCTCCACCTAAGGTTCGGGTGACTTCTCCATGATGGATTGTAGGTGTCACCAAAATTGTTTTGCTCGGGCTTGAAAGTATACCACTTACCTCCCGCTTCATCAGTACGTGAGGATGCGTATTCAACAAAGGCTTGTTTGGGATCTTCTATGCAATACCGAGTGTCGCGAAGACCACTGCAGATTTCACATGAGGTAGTGACTTTGTTTGCTTGAGTAGGTTGTGTTGGAGCAAGATAAGCTTCCATCAAGCGTTGGACTTATCTTGAGGCAAAGCGATTGCCTTGACCGGCTTAGAAAAATCCCTTGGGTCGTTTCAACTTTTGTTGTCATAGAGGGCGAGGTCCTCTAATAATGCCCATGATTCTTTGGCGTTTCGGTCACGAAGCTTACCACCGGCCGATTGGTCAATGGTTCATCTTGTGACGGGATTGACATAGTCGTAAAAAATTTGGACTTAGAGCCAAAGGTCGATACCATGATGAGGGACTTTTTGTAGTAAGTCCCTGAAATGAGTCCATGCTTTAGATAAGGATTCTCCATGATGTTGTTAGAACATCAGGATATCATTCCGGAGTTTTGCGGTCCTTCCCAGTGGAAATAATTGAGCAAGGAAACGAATAGTAAGATCCTCCCATGTGGTGATGGATCCTGCTGGAAGAGGTTCAAGCCAATTTCTAGCTTGATCGTGAAGGGAAAATTGAAATAAACACAAGCGCGTTCTTTCCCTATTTTCATTGTCAAGGTCAAGTAAGTCTACTAGTTTTAAGAAATCCTTGAGGTGTTGGTTTGGATCCTCGGACCGAAGCCCGTGGAATGAGCATCCGTTTTGCACCAACAGGATGGTGTCAGATCGAAGAGGTACCACGATGTTCTCTACGGGGAGCTCAATGGTATTCCTATAGCCCTCGTGGCTAGGTTTGGAGTAGTCTCCAAGAGTACGGATAGGATTCTCGTCTCCTATTGTGGTTGACGAGAATGAGTTACGAAACAATTAACACAAAGAAAATATAGACTACGAGAAACTAATATGCACAAATTAAAATCTTACTTGAAAGGATTCAAGCAAGTAGAACTAAGCTAAACTATAATCAAAACCTAACTATTCCCCGGCAGCGGCGCCAAAAACTTGATGCGGTTGTCGTAGGGACTTCTACAAGAAGTTTTATAACTCCCTAGGCAGAGTACCTAACCGTTGTAGTAGTAGTATAGGCAAGACTCGGGGGTTGTTATCGTTCTCTAGGGGAATAGGTTGGGAAGGCTTAATCACGGTCTAACAGAATTCTAGGGGTTGAGAGAAGATTCTTTTTATATTTTTATATTTTATAGAAAGCAGTAAAATCATATGGTTAAGAGATTTGGTTTGGTTTTAGCTATTAAACTAAATAATAAACTACACTAATGGTGATAACAATATATTAAAAGATTGTATTCATTTAATCATGTATTACTCCCTAGCTTGCTTCTCCTAGTGTTGTTGCTTTGTCACACTTGTGATGATCTATCTAATTATTTCCTAAGTCATGAACGAATTACACGAACCCGCCGTCTATTTAATATTTCGTTAAGGCAACGCACAAGTAAGGTAGTATGAAGACTATTACAAGGCCCCCAAGAGTATATTAAATGCATGTGAAATATATTAAGAGTGGATCAACCATATTAGGGGGCAAGGTAGTATGAAGACTGTTACCCGATGGTATCCTTTCTACATAATCATGTTTCCCTAGACATATCAACAACGATACAGACAAAAGCTAGTTTTCTAAAGCCTAACATGCACATCCATCACAAGAAGAAACATCATTAAGATCTACATTCTAGGTTTCATACAATCATAAATGAACACAATAGGGAGTTTATCCCAACAAGTTAAAGATAAAGCAAGAATAATAATGAATCAAACAACAAGACATATTGAATGATTAAGATAGTATTACTTGATCAAAACATGAATTGTAGGAGTTACAATAGGGTTTTGAGGCCCTATAAATCGTCCTAATAAGCTGCCAAACGAACTAGGGTTTATCTCCCTTTTTTACTCTAAAGTTACACACTTAAAACCCTAAAAATGGATTTGTATATATAGATAAATCGCTGCGTTTTAATCATGACGCCGTCATGAAAGAGAATATTCTAGATCTGGGCTGGGTCGTGCGAACTGACTCCATCGTGAAAGGTTGTAACGCCGTCACGAAGTGGGTTGAGACAACGTCGTGTAGAACTGGTGACGCCGTCTCCAGCCGCTGAGAACATAATCTTGAGAGATGTTGTGTAGGTTTGTAGTCTTGTCCGTTTCTTCTTCAAATGAGCCCAAGTCACGTGTATTTCCTCCAAATGCCTTCCAAATGCTAAATACTTGAAAAGGAACGTGTAACATTTCTCAATTTTAGGTCATTTTACGACTCTTATTATTCGTCACTATTTACTTTGGTCCGATACGCGTTTACTTTTAAATTAACTTTGAAGCTAAATCGCAAGACTAGAAATAATCATTTAATGTAAACGTCATCAAATAAATTAAGGTTTACATCAACCAAGTAATAAATAATTATTAAGAAGATAATTATTAACTTTGAGTATTTTATTTTTATCGGTCACGTAAAAGGTTTACGTTTCGTAATAAAATACATTCGGACACACCCCAAAAATACCTAGACTTACCTAGACTCAAACCAATACCCACTTTGAAACCTTAAACACAAAAATTAAATCAATTCTTGTGTAAAACCCACTATAGCCGAATATAAGTACCAAAAACAACTAGAAATCTTCCAAGATATTACTAAGTACTTGTACAAACTCCCTTTAATTAATATTAGTACTAAGTGTTCCTAGTAAATCCATTATACAATGGTTAATAACCCTTTATTCTCTCTTTCTCTCTTGGATACTCGGCTAGACATCAAATGTAACATTTCTCATTTTCAGGTTATTTACAACTTCAATAAATTCCATTATTTATTTTTAGAGTTTTACGCGTTCGCTT
>BQNB010035295.1:20534-50971 GCA_026074375.1 Tanacetum coccineum | reverse complement strand
CAAAATATCTTCATTTAAGCTCCATAATGCGCGCCTTTTGCTAATATTCACCAAGTACTCCATAATTACTGCAATTCTCAAATATAAACGATTAAGTAACAATTCTTTGCAATAATCATATAAAATGGGTTAATAACATAGGATAAATGATGCTATAAAATAGACGTTATTTGATGTTATCAGTTGACACCTTCACGGTTGTTGAGGAGCAAAGACTAAAATAGACGCGAAATAACCAGGACACATTACGTGTAGATCTGTATCATAACCTGTGTGATGCTGTAACATGAGGCGATACGAGTGCAGCCGGGCTCGGGAAAAGAATAGTTTTGCCCAGAAGTTTTATAGGCAGCCCACGATACATGATGCACAACTATCAAGATGCAATGGCTCTATGTCGAGCATATGGCAATCCGAACCTATTCATCACGTTCACCTCCAACCCATCTCAGTCGTGTATGTGATAGAGTTCCAAAAATGAGGGTTGCCCCATGCACATATCCTGTTATGGTTGGAGGAACGCTTTAAGTGCACGACCCCTGATGAAATCAACGATATAATCGCAGCTGAACTCGCATCTCTAACTGAAGATCCGGACGGGTATAAAGTAGTGTCTGAATTTATGTTGCATGGGCCTTGCAGCAAAGACGCAAAATATGCCCCATGTACTATAGAGGGGAAATGCTTGAAACATTACCCTAAGGTGTTCTTGGAGGAGACGGTGATTGATGAATATGGGTATCTTATTTATCGTCGCCAAAATAACAAAGTAACTGCCAAGAAAGGCAAGTTCACTTACAGTAACCAACATGTTGTCCCTTACAATAGGTATTTGTTGCTGATATATCAGGCACACATAAACGTTAAATGGTGCAATCGATCTAAAGCAATTAAGTGCTTATTCAAGTACTTAAACAAGGGGACGGATAGAGATACTACTGTTATACAGGAGAACGTTACAACCGGGCCGATGGGGCATCAATACAAATTTCCCAAGTGGATGAAATTAAAAACTATCTAAACTGTCGGTTTATTGCTCCGTGTGAGGCAATATGGCAGCTCTTTTCATTTGATATCCATTACTCATACCCAACCATCGTGCAACTGAATTACCACCTGTCGAATCAGAATGCAGTCACATTGCGCGATTCCGAAGATTTGCCCGCCCTTCTATAGAAGGAAGGAATTAACATTACAATGTTCACCGATTGGTTTGAATTAAACAAGAGGGATCCAGCCGCAAGAGGCTATACATACGCTGAAATACCACAGCACTATGTGTGGCACGTACAGCAGAAGATTTGGAGGCCAAGGAAACAAAAAAATGCATAGGCAGGATTATGTATTCGTCCCCCGCCTTCGGGGAACGCTATTATCTTAGCATGTTGTTGAACGTTGTAAGAGGAGCTTAATCATTTGAGAAACTGATGACGGTTAACCGTTAACAAACAAACTTATGCAACATTTAAAGCGGCGTGCTTTACGTATGGCCTACTGAATGATGACAAGGAGTGGTCACACACAATAGCGGAAGCAAAGTTCTGGGCAGTAGGGCCACAATTTTGGGACTTATTTGTAACGATCTTACTGTTTTGTGATGTGAGTCGACCACTATAACTATGGGAAGAAAACCGGACTGCTTTATCGGAAGACATATTGCATAAAAAAGGATACTCTACAGGTATCCAGCCTTGCAACTGACGGATGAACATATTAGAAATTATTGTCTTTTAGAAATCCAAAAACTGCTAAATAGGCATGGAAGATCCTTGGCAGAATTCCAAGACCTCCCGCGCCCTAATCTACGATTACTAACAAACTTGGAAAACCGATTGATCCGGGAAGCGCTCGACTTTGATGTGAATAAAAGTAGGGCTGAACATGCGCAGCTTCATTCGTTGTTAAACCCCGAGCAACGTATGGTGTATGACAAGGTAACCGAATCTGTGTATAATGAGAGCGGTCAGTTTTACTTTATCCATGGACCCGGGGGAACCGAGAAAACATTCGTATATAGGACTATAATCGCAAGATTGCGATCATCCCAGAAGATCATGCTTGTTGTGGCATCCTCATGCACGTCCTTTTGCACATAATTATTGTTCAGTTTAGTCATACATTACAATTGTCTAACAATCTGACTTTTGATGAATTAGGCATTGCATCGTTACTCCTGCTTGGTGGCCGAATAGCCCATAGCAGATTTTTCATCCCGTTAGAGCTGTTGGAGAATAGCACGTGCAGTATTAAACAAAACACCCACTTGGCAGAACTAATGCAGAAAGTTAAACTGGTGATTTGGGATAAGCGCCAATGACTCAACGGTACGCCTTTGAGGCACTGGACAAGACATTGAGAGATATATTGGGATACACAAACCCGGAAAAAAGGAATCGTATATTTAGAGGAATGACGGTCTAGCAGGTAGTGACTTTCGACAGATACTACCGTTATCCCAAAGGCTAAAAGACCATAGGTAGGCACTTACCCTAGTCATTAACCGATCAGAGTTGTGGGAAGTGTTGCAAAAGTTTAACACATACACACAGCATTCGAGATCAATGTAGTATACGACCACGAGATATCTATACACGAAAACAAGACCTTTAATAAAATGGGTGTTGGTTGTTCGTGACGACCAATTATCGGCCAAAAAGAAGGAAACAGAGGATGAACCAACTTGGATTGAGATCCCGAAAGAGTTTCTCATTCGAACGTGGAGAAATCCCATATAGCATATTGTCCTTAAGACATACCCCAACTTTATAACAAGACAATATGATGAATCGTATCTCAAAGAAAGGGCGATACGAACACCCAGGACTGACGATGCGGATGCAATAAATGAGTTCATTTCAGAAATTGGTGGAGCTTCGGTGACCTACCACAGTGCTGATGAAATATGCAAGGCATCAACAAGCACCGAAGATCAACATCATCTGTACCCGGTCGAGTTTTTAAACACGCTGAATTTCCTAGGAATGCCCCCACATGCCCTTTGTTTGAAGAGGGAACTCCCCGTTATGCTCATACGAAATCTGAATCCAGCCCTAGGCCTATGCAATGGCACTAGGCTCATCATCACCGAGCTCTTCCAGTTTATTGTTCGGGCCAAGATCCTTACTGGCTCGCATATAAGGGACATTGTCGTCATGCACAGAATCGTGCTATCATTGACGCAAACAAAGTGGCTATTCACATTGAAAAGAAGACAGCTCCCCCTGAAGCCATGCTACGCAATGACCATTAACAAAAGCCAAGGCCAATCTATTAATTATGTCGGGCTCTATCTGCCGACGCCCACATTTTGTCATGATCAGATTTGCGTGGCACTATCTAGAGTCACGAGCCCTGACGGGTTAAAAATCTTAATGATTGAAGACGAGGATTGCCAAACAGAAATGCATCACACACGAAACATTGTATTCAAGGAAACATTCATCAGCATATCTTAAGATGCAGAGGATCTTATTGAATGGCAGTATAAACGTTTACAGCAACCATCTTGGCCATGATGTTTAATTCCTAACCTAAATTATGTGTGTCATACTGGCACGACCCTATGTTGTTAGTTTTTTTGTACCTTCTGGGAATGGATATGATATTTAGTTAATTTCAATTATTGTTCTATTATTACAACCACCTTTTAACCTCAGGCCTAATGTGCCATGTTCAGTCACGGACGGCATACTATCACATCATGTAGAGCTGCAATCACTAACAGGCTTAACCTTACACTAATCTGACATTGTTTTGTACATCAATTGTTTGGGTCACATTTAATCATGGCCTACATACAAATAAGGCAACTACCTTTGCGCATTGTAATTGTTCCCCATTATTATATGGTATGGTATGCATTACTTAAGATATACATTCAGTCTGATTTTAGATACAATTCATAGACTACAAGATTGACGGCAAAACATACCTCATGGATGATCCGCCGATCATACTAAATCTGCACGCACGACAATGGTATAGCTTTGTTGATCATTCCCATACATCCAGAACCGTGCATAGTGAAAAGATATCCATGTTTACCCAGCAAACATGTGAAACTACTATTTAGACATGCCACACCGATCTTGACACGCTACACCCAAAAGTAACTAACACCCAGGCGCATAACTTCTTGGTCACCCTGTACATATAAAAACATATTCCAAATTTAATTTACATGAATCCCAGCAACCCTAAGTAGTTCATGAACCATATTGACACACACCATACAGCCATATCACTATACATAATTAGTCAATTGGCCAAGCCGGACCCTATGAATGACATATGACTGCTACCCAACCAAACTAACATGAAATGTAACATTTCTCATTTTCAGGTTATTTTCAACTTTAATA
Organism: Tanacetum coccineum; assembly: GCA_026074375.1. NCBI lineage: Eukaryota > Viridiplantae > Streptophyta > Magnoliopsida > Asterales > Asteraceae > Tanacetum > Tanacetum coccineum. The sequence continues at coordinate 46,610 of BQNB010035295.1, read as the reverse complement.
AATTCCATTATTTATTTTTAGAGTTTTACGCGTTCGCAGACTAATGCCCCATTGGAAATGGATACTCATAGAATCGTATTAGACCTTGATCCAAACCTGATAAATCTTAACCAAAAACTAAACCATAAGGTAACAAGCATACCACTCCACATACCACAAACCTTTATTTTGAGCAAGAAATCCGAACGACCCACTAATGCCACCCCAAAAACATAAACAAAACGTTCACTTCAAACCGAACGGTGGCATAGACCATAAAACACTCAGTACCATTAAAAAAAATTAAAAACTCAACTGTATAACAACATACTGCATTCAATTAAAAACAAACTGACATTATACGATTCATTAGCATGAAATGTCTCAACATCGTATTCTTATTATTCGTAATCCAAAAACGTTATTACATAATGACAAACACCCAAACATAACCATTATTCAACCTAAACCATTCTAGACACTCAGCTTCATGACAGTTAAAACGGAACACCAACCTTTATGAACGTCTACTCCCATTCTTCCATATCAGCCACAAAACCAGCCTTCAAACTAACTCCAACTTGAGCACGTGCAAATAGTGTCTCCAGCTCACCAAGCGTCACCGCATCACGAGCAACAATTTCTTTCCACTCCAAAACGTTTTTATCGCAGCACTACCCGCTCCCAAAACGCCTCCAGTTCCCTACCAACCTGCGCTTCATGCTCACGAGTCCTAAGTGTGAAACATATGTCACCATCAACTTAGCAACCGATTCATCATCACCCGCGCGATACGACCAACACACATACTTCATCCTTAATCTGCCAACCAGGAGAACTCAGCAACATCCGATAACTTACCAATATAAAAAGTGCCCATGTATACCAAATAAGGCAAAATAAACTAAATACTGTTGTTTGGTAACAATACTCTGGCACAACCTCTTACATCTAAATAGGAAACCCTAGTGGCCTTTAATCTGTGATGGAAACTAAAAAGACGTACTATCAAAGCTAATTACTTCAAGCCACCAACCAAACAGTAACACTGGCAGCCTTAACTCATTGAATTAATTGAACATGGTTATTAGAAAATTGAAAGGGTGTACTACTTTATTGCCTTATCTGGCCCATCCAATGTTCATGTAAATACTCTGTAAATGTTTATCCCCGGAGTTTCAGGCCACTCACCAAGAACAGAAACGCGTATTAATGACACGACACATCCATTACAACAACACGTATGACGACGTGAAATGTCCATCATCAACCCATACTCCTGCCTTGGAAATTTGCTTATATGTACATTTTTTAAAAAATGCCCGACCACCATTTAAAAGCAAAACACAACTCTTATTATGACAAACCATAAAGGGAGAGATGCACTCACCTCTGCCTAAATGACAACGGTCGCATAGGTGTGCACTGTGACAATCTGTGCATATCATGTACCACACTAAGACACGGCGCGACCTTTAAACAACCCTGTACACGTAAAAACGCACATGTTACTGACCCCTTACGTAACCATTACACGACTCAACAAGATATTCCGCACCAATGAAACCCGAAATAAAATAAACCATGCACCCTTAAAAATCGCCTACCCGCCATGACATTTCCAATAGTGTTAATTCCATACATACCATCAACCACAAAACAATACAGAACAAGACACTAACAACCGTATAGAGCCGGTTCCCTGACCTCTACGACTAACAGACAATAAATGAGAAAAACTATAATATCTAAACCTTTGAACGAAAATAAAGGTCAAGTACATCTATACATGAACCAAATGAAGAAGGTAATCTTAATACTAAACACAATGATACTGATATCACTAATAATTATATGTTGGCCAACTATTTATTTACAACTTCCTTTCTCCACCATTAGTAGCCAACAAAATCACAACGCATCTAATCTTTTAACGGGAAAGCACCACGCTCAAACACGAATTCATGTACCAAACATTCACTAACAGAAAAATAAATGATATAAACACGTACTAAATCGCGCAAAATTAATCAAAAACACAAATTATTTTAGATAAACATAATTATCATTCAAACTTCCATTAAAACATTACTAACATAGTTCATACAGTGTACCACTGCGATTAGCTTCACAAATAAACAGGACAACCAAAAGACATAGCATTCTTAGACAATAGACACCAGACTAAAAAACCACCCATTCCCCTTTCCAGCATACACAGCTTCACTTTGACCTCAGTCGTCGGAATTGATTGCAGCATCCATGATCTCCAAATGTGATTCCAGTGTGCTAATCTCATCCTCAGCTGCAGCAATGGTTTCATTCAAACCCCTGAGCTTATCCTCCCTAATCCTCTAGCTTTCCTTTAAGCACCTCAAACTGTCATAGTATTCATCCGGATCATTCGCTGCTTCCATCTTCACAACCATTGCCCTCACATGTGCTAATGAACTCCTCACCGCTTGAGCTTACTCACGTTGACCCTGATAAAACGCCTGGTCTCAACTATCTCTTGCGAGATAAACACCTTCATGTATTTTGGTGTTTCAGTCTCCCCGCTAAACTCGGATATTTCATCGATCGCACGCCTTGCAATAGCATTAGCTGGACCCGAACCTGCCATGGAAATAGATCAAGAATAATAGTTGAATGTGGAATGATTGATGAGAGGGTGTGATTTGGATGATAGGGAAGATACCAAATGCCATTATATATAGTGGGTTTGGGTGGTGTAGAGAGTGGGAAGAAACCATCATTATGATTAATGATGGAAGTTCAGGCGGCGAGTCTGAGTAAAATTAAACGGTAGTCAAATCAAGTATGAATAGGGGGAACGCATATCTCCCAAACTAAACCCTACAACTCTCACCAAGTTACAAACTAAACCTTCCATCTTTCTAAATAGCACGAACTAAACCCATCACCTATGTAGGTTAAACATAAGAACACCCTCATCTTAATTATGTATTGCATTACCAACTTACATACATAAAAGTCGACAAACCGCTCGCACTAATCAGCTGGGTTTAAACCTACCACTACACAAACTCAGATCATATATAACCTCCCACCAGATAAACATGCAATAGACCGACAAAAATACTGTAAGTCTATTGGTAACCTTCGTCACGCAATCACGTTTTATTTGCGTATCAACAATACGATTTTTGTTAGACCAGTTACATCATGCATCAAACGCAACCAATACAATGACCAGCCTTTTAAACATCGCCCACGTCACCTTCCAAATCCATGATCAACCACCGTTTAAAAACACACGTCAAACAACACACCGCACATGCAACACCTAAATGTCCCGTATGCATCGTACGAGCCTGCTGACCTCGTATTTACTAAACCTTACATATTTGTTGATTTTTTCTTCCTCAAAATATTTTTGCACCGGATCACTGTTACCCCTAATTCTGCACTTTAGTGACTTGTCATTATTCTTCTTGTTTATATATATGATATGAAATAGCACTGACTGGCATGTTTAAATGTAGGGATGTTCACGATCCGAAAATCAGATCGGACTGAAACTGACCTTAGCCAAAACACCACACCAAAGACCTGACCGAAATGGTCCGGTTCGGTCTTCAGTCCGGTCCGGTCCAACAAGGCATAATTGTCGGGTTTTTTGTAAGACCGAATCGGACCGACCGGACCGAAGACCGAAAATAAGGAAAATTATGGACCGATGACCGGACCGAAATAGGTTCGGTCCGGTCCAGTCGGTCCTATTCGGGCTGGTTTCTCAGTTCGGTCCAGTTTGCGGTCCGTTTTACTCACCCCTACTTAAATGTATGTCTAACTTTATGTGAAAAGCGACAACATTCTATTAGTGACAGCAGATGACCCACTTTTTCACAAATCAATAAAATGATGTCATGTTGATTTAGACACAAGTTTAGTTATACTTTTAGGCATCTCAATCATTTTCCGATATGAAAAGGGGGTAATTATCGGGGCTCACCACTCTCATATAAGGCCGGGTGTAATGGTCACCCGAATATCACTTATACCTCAGCCCCGATATGATTTCAATTCACCATCTACCACCACTTTTAGAAGCGTAGTGGTCACCACCCGACCAAACAGATAAAAATATCTCACTTAATACAAACATATCTTACAATACACCTCACACACACTCAAAAAAGTATGTTCAAGTTAAGTGGTTTGCACCACCCGAGTGACGCAAAAAAACACACCTTCGGGCACCAAGACTGTGCTGGAGGTACTTCACGGCGATGCACAACCATCGGTCTAAACTAATGTACATCCGAGTGGTCCAAGTCTCGAAAAAGCAACGTAAATGTTCAAATGTACGACTGCTTTGGTTTGAATCCTTCATTGTGGGCTTGTGTGTGGCCCATGCATTTCTTGGACTTGTTCTTTCTTTACTCTTTTTATATTTTATATTTCTAAAAAAACCTTATGTCCTTATCTTCGGTATAAAACTGAAATGTACATTTATATTTTATGCTATCAAACTTCGAGATATTGTTAAAAAAAAAACCTTCGAGATAATGAGTATGTTTGGCGAGGGGTTTATCGGGGCTTGGGCTTATAATAAGTCGGCTTATAAAATAAGTTTTGTTTGTCACGCGGGCTTATGAAAGAGTTTATAAGTCTTAAGTCTCTATAAGCCTCAACCCCATAGAAGGGGCTAAAAACTTTAGCCCGGGGCTTTTGAACCATAAATTACTTATTTATCCACAAAAATATCTAACATATACAAAAACTCATTTAATTATGTCATTTTTAGTAATTTTGCAATTATAAGCCACAGCCTCAGCCTATTTACCAAACAAGTTTAAAAAAATATAATTTTTAATTTTAGCTTATAAAATAAGCTCTAGCCTCAGCACAAACCCCAACTCCAACCTCAACCCCAACCCATTTCGCTAAACATACGCAATAATGTGCACAATAATATCGACTTTAATAGAATTATATTAGAGGAATAAGAGAATATGAGTCAAGGGTAAACTTGTTGAAAATTTATAAAACAATAAATATTGATTTGATCAAAAAAGTGTTGAAATAAAATAAAAAAACAGTCAACGTATATATTCAGGTGATGTTGAATGAAATGGAATTAGAATTGGTTTCTTTATTTCTTAGCTTTTTCTATTCATGTTTGACATTGGAACAAAATGTTTGTGGCATATTCAATTTTTTGATGCTAACACATCTTATTGGTGGACTATGTAAGAAACTAAACTTTCTTCTGGTTTGATAACGATTTTTATCTAATCAGATTTCTTAAAAGTTTAATTAAACATATATTATAACACCATAGTCAAATAGCTTAATAATATTTCTGACTTGAAGAATGACTCGTGCGTTGCGACGAGAACATCAAACTTTTTTATATGACTGTATTTGCTTTTTGATACATTGGGTGAGTGTTAAGTCATTTTTTAACAACTGAGTTAATCTATAAAGTAGAACGTATTTCAGTTTATTAGTTGAAATTGTCTAAATGAAAAATGTGCTCTTAAAACTCTTAGTTATAGTAACAGGGTACTTGAGTATTGCAGCAGCGGGTACCTTGTAAATAAAAATATTAACGACCAATGTCCTTAACGAGGAATTAGGTTTTCGCACTTCGCGACGGAGCATTTGAAATTACGTTATTTTTTCTAAATTTTTAAGCTTTATATTGCGTGATACTATACTTCATAACATTCCAAGTTCGCGCGTTGCGGGCATATTTATCTTTGGTTGTCGAATGTATATATTTTGTTAGATGTTTCGTGTTGAGTTTGTCTAAAGAAAGAATAATGTCCGCGCGTTGCGGCATAACTATTTTGTTTGTTTGTCGAAGTGTATTTTCGTACTTGTGTAGCCGGTAATTTTTGTAAGAAATAAACTTTCGTAGATTTGTTCATAAATAGCCTCTAGACTAACGGCAGTTCTACATATTTAGCTTTTATTAAATTGTAGGGTAGTTTTAAAGTTAATAGATTGGTTAAAGTGTGCTTTGAAATTATTATTTTTAAATGTATATTAAATTCTGATATTTTTTGTTAAGGTGGTGTTTGCTTTTTCAGAAATGACTCTTAACAACATCTTAATCTGACTCATTCAGACGCGGTCAGACGTTTGAGTCATTAAGACTATTTGTTTTTTTCATGTCATTCAGTGGCAGTAAGAGGCAAACACTGTTAAGAGCGTTTGTTTTTTTCTGGCCATTAAGAGACTAGTAAAAAGCATAAACCTCTTACTGAACTAGATGTGGATGGGATGTCTTAACACCTATTAATATTTTTTTTTCTTTCTAATTTGCTGTTATTTTTTTAATGTTTTTTTTTCATTTCTTGATTTTTTTACTTTTATCTTTTGTATTAAAAGTATTAAATAGAATGATTGCATATATTTTGTAATATAAAGAATGTATAAGATGATATGTGTCAATTTTTTTTTTCAAATTGAAGGGTACGTTTTCAAACTCATACATCTTAATTCTAACACGACTCATTTAGTTAATCGTTTTAAAAGTTCAATTTAAACTCTAACACGTTTATTTTTGTCGAATAAACATGAGATTGCATGTTTTTTTAAATACTTTTAACTTTAAATTGATTATATTATAAAATTTGTTTTTTCTATTTAATAAAATTTATTTTTTATGCGAATCAATCGTTTTATATTTAAATTGTAAAAACTATTGTTTAACAGATCTATATATTTTTACCAAAACAAACAATTTTATTTCATTCAGATTCAGACTTCTCAACCACTTATTCAGATTAAGATGGGAATCAGATTCAAACTTTTATAACCGAATATTCATATTCAGATGTGCGAATCAGATTCAAATTCATAGCCTCTTAATAAACAAACAGCACATAAATCCTACATAATTCAAAAGCATATCAAAATTGGGTTCGTTTTGTTCGTAATCAAAAGGCGTTTTCGCCGCAATATTTTTATCAAAGAAGTGCCGGATATCTGTTAGATATTTGTCAAAGAAAGTTTGTTATATAAAATAGTCGTAAATAGTAAAAATTATAAGGTTATTTATATAATTCAAACTTTTATATAATTGCACGTCTTTGACCCATGTGGTTTATTTTAAAGTTATTAATTAGTTTAGGGGTGTGTTTTGATTTTTTTTTTTTAAATATATATTAAATTTCAATATTTTTTATAAAACCGTGCGTATGTCATAAATATTGCAATATTGGGCTCGTTTTGTTCGCAATTGAAAGATCCTTTCGGCGCTATATCTTTTTAATGAATCGGTAGATATATGATACATATTTGATAAATAAAGTTTGTTATATAAAAACCACAAATAGCTCTTAAGATTGTTTTCGTAACTTGTCGTATAGTTTGAGGGTGCATTTTATAAATATTTTTTAAAAATAATTTTGGGCCTGAAATTTTCATTGTTGGGCTGTTTTTTTTACTTGATGGGCTAATTTTTTTGCGTCAGTAAAACGACGACGTATCCTACGCCAATTGATATATATATATTAATTTGGACTCGTTAGTCAAACCGTCTCACCCAACTAATTAAATAAGTCGAATAAATTTAATTATTAAGTAATCTAACAAAATGATTTATCAAGTGTCCAGTTATATGAAAAGACAATTTAGGGGTGTTTGTTTTAGCTTATATAGTGTGCTTATAATCTTATTAGCTTATATAACTCATATAAGCCTAAACTAAGTGTTTAACTAAGCTTATATGAGTGGGCTTATGAGCTTATATGTTGGTGTTTTAGTAAGTCACAAAAGTGTGGGTTTTTTGTGAGGGTTTGAGTTTATATAACACACTTCAATACAAATTACAACTTTACCTTCATTTTACCTAAATCTAACATTCATATATTCTTTTCTTTATTAAACCATGTCCTTTTTGGTCATTTACTAACATAAGCCAAACCAAACACTTGAGTTTATAAGCTTATTAAACATGAGCTAATCCAAACACTAAGCATGGGCTTATAAGCTTACCTCTACCTATATAAAGAGCAAGGATATGATTTAGCTTTGTTGACTGGATAATGGTGACTAGACATGAAAATGATGACTCATAATGCTGACTGAAAAGGTATTTTCATCCAAAAATACGACTAGCCAATACTACATGTAAAATGAAGGGTATAATGGTCACTTGGTTTGTTCCTTCAATACCTGTTACAATTTCTCTCTATCATTCAATCGACAGTTATCATTTTGAGCAAATCTCTCTCATTTTTTAAAATCCCTTTCAGAATTATCATCAACAAAATCATAGAAAAATCATATCATCAAAATTATCTTCATTCACTATAGGTGTTTGATTTTGAAAATCATATCAACAAAATCACAGATAATTTTAAAAACACAATATTCAATTTTGTTTGAAACACACAATATTATCCCAATTATGCCAATGACGATTTCAAAACCCTACTCTTTTTCTATAATGATGTGGCCGCTGGAATACACCGGCATCATGCTGGATTAAATCGCCGATGATATATATTCAATGATCCACTTGAAATGTAAGTTTTTTGATATAAAGCTTATGTTTTTTAGGTTGAGTTTGTTGATCTGTAATGACTTTAGCAATTTAATTTTATCTTAATTCTTATTTTTTAGGGTTTTCGTTTGAAGGTAGTTTGACATAATTATGATTGAATATTGAACTCGAGAGTTTTCAGGTGGATTCGAAGGTGTTCCACCTAGAAAAAGAAAAAATGAAAGAAAATAACCATTTTGGTGCTTAGTTTTCTTAACCCGAGATTTAAATATGGATTTTTTTAATGAAATCTGAATTCATCTGAATTGTTATCAATTGGTGTAAAACTATCTGACATCATACCATAGATAAAACAACTTTCTGTAATGTTTTAATCTTCTATAAGCTTTGCTTATTTTGCATGACTTGTGCAGGTATATAGGCTTCAATTCAGCTGTTATTTTGCATGAGGACCTATCGTAAGTTTTTTAATTAAAAATGTTAGGAATTTCTTTCCAAACTTTAAATTAAACCTGGTGAAAATAAGAACGAAACCTGAGTGCATTAATGTATTTGATCTAATTTTATGGTTGTTTCTTTGAGATGTACCTTACATTTTTTTTATCAATAATTGTTGCAGGAAAGAGATGACTACACACTTGAACTAGCCATGGGAGATGAGTAAGAACCTTATTTATTTGTAAATTACATGTAAATTATTAGTTAAACAACATTAATACCTATCTTTTCATAACAATTAGTAAACATATTATTATACTATTGGCACATTTGAGGAACTTTGTAGTTGTGACTTTTGGAATACGCAACTTTAAAACTCAAATTGTACTAAAATTGAGATGTACCTTACATTTTTTTATCAATAATGCATGAAGTTGTTTTTGTATATGTTTTTATCTCACTAAATTAACATTGACACTTTCTATAACAGATATAGTACATAGCCTATATCTGCCAGAGAAATGGATTTGACATAAAGAATGTGAATGTGGAGAAGCCTACTGTTAGTTATGGACATGCGGGATTGGCGAACAAAGAGGAGGATTATTTCTTGATTAATCCTGATTGTGAGAGAATTGTAGGCAATCCGTCAACGTCGTTTTCATTTTTTGCGGTATGTAATGAAAATATATCTTCTTTTTGGTTATTAACTGTTCTATTAAGTACTAGATACTAAATATTGTTTTTTTTTCTTTTTTGGTACATATTTAATGGGCATAATGGTCTTTGAGATGCTATACCTGTGAAAGAAAATTTGTTGAATAATATCATGAGTTTGATTCCTCAAGGTTGTGACCGCGAGGAGTGGCTTTAAGCGCTTCCTCGTGCATTGGTTGCAGGGTTTGTGAAAACCGACATAGAGTTTAAACATAAAGGTAATGGATTTGATGTATCATGATCAGTTATAGTATTTATTTATTTTTCTTCCATGTATATTTATATAAAATATCAGTGATAAAATGATAGGTGAGACATCTGGTACAACGGTTACCTTTGTTGGGGATTCACGATGCATATTAGATACACGAACCGGTGTCATATCTCTATTGACAGCTGATCACAGGCTTGAAGAGAATGTTGAAGAACGAGAACATGTAACATTAAGTGGTGGTGAAGTGAGACGCCTCATCACATTGGATGGAATTGGGTAAATATATACCTTCTCTTAAGATTTATATTTTGTCGGTATTAAAGTTGTAAACTTTATAACGTTATGAATGTTATGTTATAGGTTGGTCCACTTCGTTGTTGGCTTGGCGATTTATGCCTCTCGGTGTCTATTGGCGATACAGATGTTGGGAAGTTTATTGTTCCAATACCGCACATCAAGCAAGTGAAGGTTGAATTAATGAATGACACCGGTTTTGTAAAGTTTTGTATTTCACTAAATTAAAACCGTCACGTTCTATTTTTGTATGTAGTTTTCAAATTCTGGGGGAGCACTTATAATTGTTTCTGATTGTATCCGGGATGCTTTAACATATGATATGGTTGCACAATGATGTTGTTCATGGTTTTCGCTCAAGAACAATGTGCGTGTTAAATTCATTATATCCTAATTTTTGTTACTGGTTTAATTTGCAAGTGTTAATTTCTATTTGTAGTGACTTGACTGTAGATACTATATGAATCGACACGGATACCATGTTAGGCTATTGCAAATTTATTTTCTATGTGACATTAATTCAGCTATAAAGAAGGCTATCTCTTGTTACATGTTATTTATCCCTGTAAATAATATCATAAAACACCGATTACTGTTTATATATTATGTATTGGGGATGTATCGTTATATGGGTATTCTAATTAAATACTAACCTTAGTCGGTTTTCTTTTCTCTCAGATGTTCAGTATCTTCATCCACAAATTGCCAGTGATTCGTGTATAGGTATGAACCCATCCCCAGTTTTAAATGTTGTTGCAGCAGTTGGCAACAAGGATGTGATTCTTGATGGTGAAGTTGGATTTGATACCGCCTCTGCTTCTTTCACCAAATACACCGCTGGAATAAGCTTTAACAAACCCGATCTTTCGGCTTACTTTATGTTGTACGTGTAAATACCTTCTCCTCTTTACTTCAATTTGCTTGCAGAATCTTCTAAGGTTCCGAAATGAGAACAAGACTATGCATGAGCGACATAATTTCTTGGCTACAAAAAAGGGTGCACCTTATTTTGGTAAACATGTAAGTCTCACTTCTCTATAATGGAAGGAATTTTGTTTGGTAGTTACATTCAATGTTGCAACAAAACTAATATCTTAGATTATTAATTGTACTTAATGCAATGTAGAAGGTTCTATTTGGATTTTTTTATTATTGTTGGAAAGCTCAGTTATCAGATATTTAGGGGGTGTTTGGATTGAGTTTGTGATGTTAGCTTAATAAGATTATTGCGTTTCAAAACGGCAAATAATCATTTTAAGTGTTTGGCAAACAACCTCAAAAAAATCAAATTATTTGCGTTTTAATGTTTCAAATGATGGTTTGAACTGGTGCTCACGCCTTTACTTTTTTGAAAACGTGATAGTTTTCTTTTGTTTTAAAACTATAATACCTCTCAATTTTATTAACTAAGTCATGTTGTTTTTCCTTATGCTTTTAATTTGTCTTTTTCATATTTATTTGGTAATTTTATAACTAAAGTTTTTAAATAATTTGTTTCATATTACATAATCAAATCCAAACACTATATTTCATAATCACGTTTTGCAACAACTACTTATTTGATTATCTATTTTCAAAACGCATAATCTATTTTAAATAAGCAATCCCAAACACCCCTTTAGTTATATGAGTGTTTAGAAATTTTTAGAGTTAGTTACACCGTTCGTCAATGTGGTTTAGGCCAAATCCCCGATTGAGTCTCTATCTTTTTTTTATTGCCTAATTGATCCTTATCTTGAAACTATGTAACGCAATTCATCCTTATCTCCGAAGTATGTTAAATAGTATAGTTAAATCCCCCCATGTTGCACATGAGGGAATTTTAGTCTTTTTGTTATTATATTCTTCAACCATTAATTTATTATTTTAATTATATATATTTTATAACATACACTTGTAAACTCTATAAAATTAAAAACACGATTATATAATACATCATTCCATCAATCTTCCTTTGGGATTCATGTTCATCTCCCTGCAAAATCATGAAACATAAATTAAATTCTTATAGCAGATCTAAACACAAATCTCTAAATAGTAAATATACAAAAATAATCTCCTCATTTCACTTGGTACTTGTTTTGGCATGATACAACACACCGCCACCAACGTTGTTACCGGCTTTGGTGTCCTTCATTATAACAATCACCACATCGTCATCCCACTATTAAATGCCAATACGCTACCACACAACCACCAACTTCCCACCATCCTAGATCGATTTTAAAACCCTACATCAAAATGTATCATAGTCGACACTAATCGGACCACTTACACTCGATGGATATATTTAACTTGGAACATACATGTGGGTTTGATAAACTCAAACTCTAATTTTTCTTGTGAAAAACTGACATGGGTTTTCAATATGAACAAACCTTAAAAATTTAGGGGTTAGGGTTTCAAAAAAATAAAATAAAAAATAGTAGAATCATAGGACAGATCTGAAAAATTCGATCGAATGTGATGTGGTTAATTTTGTAAATGTGGCTGGTGGTGGCTCACTGGCAAATTTGCAACAAGACAATCGGGGGGACTGCTCTTAGTCGACGTTGTTGGATGTGAAACACAAAGTCATAGGAGGTTGCGACCAACTATAAGATCGACGATGGTGGCTGAGAAAGAGTGGACGTGTGGTGGTAGTGGCTGACTCGTAAAGTAAGTAGAGATAGAAATTGTATTTTTCACTTTGATGTAACAGTGAGAGTAGTGAGAGTGGGGTCATTAAAAAAATGAAGTAAAAGACTATTATACCCTCATGTGCATGGCACATGATGGGGTTTTTAAAAATTATTTAACTATCGTTAGAGATAAGGATGGACGGTGTTACATAGTTTTAAAATAAGGATCAATTATGCAATAAAAAAAGATAGGGACTCAATCAGGGATTTGGCCTAAACCACAGGGATGAATTGTCACACCCTCAAAATCGGACAGCAGCGAAAAGGTAACCGGAGGTGATACTTCAAGGCACAAGAAGTACAAGTCACAGAAAACAACCTCAAAATGAGATGTTTTAAAATACATTTAAAAATGTTTCACATTCGATACATTAAAACATTAGAGTTTACAAATAGGTCCCAACAGTGTCAAAATATCCCAAGTGTTAATACAGGACAAAATGTTTAGATAAGGTTTTCTTCGAACGTAAATAAGAGAAGTTTTTACAAAACCCAGTGTTTTCAAAAGAAGTTTATCGAATGTATAAAATGTAGAGTCTCCAAAGTATTTATCCGTGCGGCTTCCCTCCGAGCAATATACCTGAAAGACCTGAGATAAAACATGCTAAAAAGTCAACAAAAATGTTGAGTGAAATTCCTAGGTTTAGTAATAAATGTATGGACCACAAGATTTAAGCAATGGAGACAAGTGAAACACATTCACTATGTCCAAAAATAAGTATTATTGCTCTAAGCTCATGACACTGAACCTTAACATGTTGTGTGCCCCGAGAGTTGGTGTTACCAGACACCCATATATTTTTCTCTTTCTCAAATGTTAAATGCGTCCGTTTAATATGGCACAAGTTATTAAATACCCGGACGGGGATTGTCAATCCTAATAGATCTATTCACAACACTCACGTTTACTTCACTAGCAATTAACGGCTCATGATATGGGGGACTGGAGTGGCAATAAATGTACTTAGGCAATAATATTGAGGCAATAGCATACAGTTTTAAAGCACTTGTGTCCAAATTGTAAAGCGAGCATGTAATCTCCCATGCGGAGTTTTAAGAAAACATTTAAGATATAAAAAGGGGCTATGAACGCACCTTGAAGCAAATGATGAGAATGGAATAATCAACAACGAAGAGAACTACGACAAAAGATTCTAACCGCAACCTAAATTAATGGTGCGCTATTAGGAGAATAAAATATACATGAAACGACGCATAAGTCATTTATAAAAAGTAATAGAATCCATATGTGTTTGTGTCTTTGGTTATTTATAAAAACGCGCCTTTAAGGAAATATAAGATTCAAAGTTAAGTTACACCACTTTTACGAAAAGTTTCCATTCTTGGAAGGTTTCTATTTTTAGAAATTTTCTATTTCTGGAAAGTTTAGAAATATGGGACGTTAATACCGTCCCTTAATATTTATAGTTTCCATTATCACCAACGCACTAAGAAACTTAACACTTAACCTCTACTTCCATTTCGTTTAATATATTCCGAAAATAGAACTTGCTATTTTTTAGACATGCTCCAACGCACCCTAATACTATATTAGTGATACAATAGCATTCGCTAAGATTTTCAAAGCTCAAAAGGACTTGAAAACGCGTAAAAACACTAATTAAATTACCAATCGGCTATGCACTTTGACTTTTTAAGAAAATTTTGCCCGACTTTGACCAAGCTTATCTCCATCATTTTACACTTTTCAAGCTTAAAATCACGCTATTCCTTCTGTAAAACATCATTCCGGACAACTTTCGTGTTTTACACTAAAGCCAAAACGGACCAGAAAGTATCCGAAACCTCCGTTTAAATTCGCATCGAAATGTATTTTTTAATAATGTGCTGTCAAATTTTTTTATTTGGAAATCTTAAATCGGTCGTATCTCCTTCGTTATATGGCCGATTTTTACGTTCTTTATATCAAAACGACCGGGAGACAATAATCTATCATATTATTAAAGTTTAAACTAGTCAAAACATTTTTACAACATCCTAAACCCATTAATTAAAATTCTGCAACAATCATTTTTGGTCGAAAGCATTCGAAACACTACCACAATTTCTCAAGATCACAATACTAACCTAAACTCCATCGTCTACCTCATCCAACAATCAAACCACTCCTAATAACAACTTAATCCCATCATGTTTACTTTTATAAAAATAACACAAACACATAGATTTTATGGATTCAATAACAAGAAACATAAATAATCAAGAAATCAAATAAAGGTTTAGGATTAAGCTTACAAAAGATGATGAACAAGCAAATTAACACTTGAATCAAAGAGAAGAGATGATTTCTTGCAAAAACCCTAAATTAGTTTATGAACCTTAAAATCTTAATTCTTGATTAACCCTTGAAATTGGATGAATTAAACCCTTAAAATACTCTTAAATATGATCTTAGAACCCTTGAATCAAGAAGAAAATCAAAAATGTAAAACCCCTATTGGTTGGGTTTCTTGCCGTGAGCAAGGGAGAAAGAAAAGAGGGAGTGAGAACTTTTTGATGGCTTGCAAATGAAAGTATAACCTTAGTTTGTGATTATGTGATGATTTTAACTAGGAAAATTTGTAAGGATTGGTGTTTTTAGATGATGGTGGTGGCATCTAAATGGAGAGAATAGGGAGGAGAGACTACTGTGATAATTTTGTGAAATGCAGATGTTTGAAAGAGTTTAGTAAAAAAGAAAGGAAAGAAAATCACACATGCAAATTTGCAAATGCCAAGTGTCTTAGACACTTAGCAAGAATTGGCCACCTCATAGGTTGAGGTGGGGATTCATCCAATTTGTGCAATATTTGATAATAGTTAGTTTTTAAGGTATAAATTTAGAATAAGTGGGTAGATTTAGGACCAATGGGTATAAACGTAAAATATTGTAAGAGTTAAGGTGGAACCACGAAGCGAAAATGTATATGATAAAAATAAAATCACATCATATAGGATACTTTTCTGGAATAATAAATTACGTAGAACACGTAGACGGTTATTTATTTAAAGACGGGTTCACACTAAATAACAATTTACGACAACGCTCGGTAACACTTCAGTAAAACTGTAGAAAGTAAAATTTTACTAAAAAGTAAAATAAATAATAAGACATGGATTAAAAAAATTGATCCGGAATTTACGAAGTGTTACACGAACGGTGTAATTAACTCAAATTTTTATTAATTAAGTACTTAAAGAGTTAAAATAATCAGTATCTTTGATTAGTTTGAAGCGGACATGTTTTTTTCATTCATATGATCAGTGGACATAATCCACTTCATCTAATGTATTTTTATCCGTATGACCAGTGGACATAATCAACAAATAAGCTTAAACAAACACCTCCTTTGGATTGTTGCTTTAGGAAGTCCATGTTATAAAAAACAATTCAAACTTTGTTTTGTAGGTACCTTTTGGACTCTTGGGTTGTTATTTGTCACACCCCGACAATGGCGGAAACTCGGGGATGCAACATAATGATCAATCATAACACAAGATACAAAATAGAGAAAACTACATTTCATAAACTCCAAGTGCTATGAAGACCATCAACCTCGAACAAGCTCGAGTGATGTCCCAAATCGCAACTAAAATCCACAATCTCTTACAAATACCAAAAGCCCACACAGGGGTCCATAATCCAAACTTAAACCAAAACTTCCGAATACTAAAGCCAAATAAACTAAACAAGCAAGACTTCACATGAAATTCCACTCGGGATACTTCTAAGTCTGCTGTCACACATCACCAAACTATTCTTCTTTTACTTCACCTGAAAACGATACTCGAAAACGTCAACAATAATGTTGGTGAGCTCGTAGGTTTGACTTTAAACCCAAAAGATGTGCCAATATTTCAACAGTGGACAATAGTGCTATATGACAGTAAATATATGCAAACAACCTTAGCATCACCGCTAATCAATAACCATATGTCACTTACGCACCTAAAGGGCCTACCAGCTGGAGCACTAAAATTAGGGCAGGACTACACACAAACCTGGGTAGGTGTACCCATCCGCTTTAATAATCACACAAATACTGGGTAGGCGTACCCATCCGATCCAATAATCTCACAAACACTGGGTAGGCGTACCCATCCGATCCAAACAATCATGCATCACATAATATTCACATAGCAGTCATAAGCACATAACTTGTCCCAAAAACAAAACCACATTTCGCACAGTTCAATTCAAAACATTTCAAAACACATTTGAGTATCATTTTCCTCCAACGGAAAAACAGTAAAAAGTGGGGCTACGAAAACTCACGTCAAGCAAGTCTTTAGCAACCAAATCTCAATCGCACAAGCAAATGCAACGACGTCCGCACACGACCTAGTCCAGTTAATGTCTTAATTTAATCATCCAATTTCAAAACAATCTTCACGTTTGATGCATAGAGTTTAGACGCATTGTACAATTACCCAAAACAATTTATTGGTGTGATGGTTGACGACATATCCCAACAATCGTATCAATCCCATTACTCGATAATACATACTTATACTATTTAGAGAAAATAGATAAGTAATATAAATAAATATTTATAATTAATAATTATAAATATATCTCGACAAGTCCATTCGGTAACCTTAGTCACTTCAAAATAAATCATAATACGGTTGAAAATGAAACGTTTACTCATAATAAACACATTAGAGAAGTTTCGAGAAAAATTATATTTTTCGTCTTTTAGTGAATTTATTAAATAAATAAAATAATTAAATATTATTTTATTATTTAAAATCAAAAATCATGTTTTTAGGAAAATTTCTAAGTATAAACTTTTTACGAAATTTCGACATGACCCGTACGCTCATACAACGTTTTCCAAGGTTTCAAACCTTATTTTCAACACTTTTCATAAATTCGACACTTTTCGACAAAATTCCAAAATCTCAATCTTTAACGTTTACTAAAACGTTTTTCCCAAAATATCGTTCAATATCACTTCGTAAATACATTTTCACTTTCAAAAGTCCGACAAAACTCTCATATCAACTAAATATCGCTTATTGGGCTTTAAGGCCCAACAAGGGTCCATTAAGACATTTATAAGTCCAAAATACGATCCAAGTCCAAAAACAAGGTCCATTTACATATATAAGCATATACTTATAAGTAAAAAATAATCCGGACCACAATAAGCCACGACTTAAATAGACTTATTGGGTCGTGAGTCCAATAGCTCAAAAATACGTATATTAAGCTTAAAAATAAGCTAATAAGCTACGTATCGTATTTGGTTACCACCATAAGCCTCAAAAATAGTCCACGAATATACGCAAATCAAAGTAAATAATCAAAATCACATCCCTTGTGATTTTACTTCAAGCCGTGAGCCATAAGCTCAAAATAAGCCCACAATAAGCTATACATGCTATTATCAAAAATAAGCCATCTAGCAACATATATTATTCAACCATCACGACCACAATATCAAAACTACAAAATCCCTCTTCTTTTTTTTATATCCCACGAACCAAACACCCCTTTTTTTATTCGTTTTGTTTCCAAAAATCGATTTTCATAACGATCAACTTGTACAACTAACATCTATGCATCAAAATAAACCCAAAAGGACAAACGAAATTTAAATTTGAAAACTTACAAGAAAATCTTCAAATTTGTAGATTTCGACACGAACCGGACAACCCAAACGGTGTTTAAATGGATACCCGAACACTAGAATCAACCCTAAATATTTATGTCTTCGTGTTTTCTTGGTCAAAGTTCAAAAATATAAAGTGTGTGTGTTTGCTTAGCTCGAACACCAAGAGGGAGAGGAAAGAGAGATGAAAATTTTGATTTTTTGTGTGTGTGTGTGAATAATGCTTGAATGGAATATCTATAGTCCTTCTCCAAAAGACACAAGCCCTAAAAATAAGCATCCTTGTCTCCAAGGGAGGGTTCGACCGGCCAAAGGATCCTAGGAAGTTTCGGGTCTTTCTTTTCGTACCCTAAAGTTAATTAGCATTTTTATTCACCTTAAAAATACTTTTCCATTAACCTAGAGTATTCACATGACTTATTTTCACTTTAAACCCTTTCAAAACACATCTGGACATTAACGGACATGTCGGACTCGTTTTTCGGCATTTCTCAAAATTCACGGGTTAAACCATTCGGAATACAAGTAACACAATAATTCCTTCAAAATGGATTATTAATCACAATAAACCATAATTCATCATAATTCTCATAAAATCTTCACCGTCAACACGGTACAAAATCTGAATAAACTGACAAAAGTCAAGTAGTCAAAGGACTATAAATGAAATATTCAGAACACAAAAAGGGCAAAGGTTACATTGCTCCACTCATGCTATCTATGCTTGAGGTTTTGCTACCTTCACAAGTTTGTTTGATATATTTACTATTAGATACAACTTCTCAATCCTTTTTCAATATTCCACTTTCAAGAAATGCTTAGTTCTTCACAGTTGACCCCAAAACTTCGTGATTTTGACTTAATTATGAACCTTGGGGTTCATGGTCACTTATTGGAGCCACTTTTAGTAGATGATGCTTCCACCATTGAGGAAGAATACACTCAAGAACCATATCTTGACAAATTAATGTCAATCCAGGGTACAAGAAAGCCAGATTACCTCAAGGCCTAAAGTTTATCAGCAATAAATAACTTTGGATCGTAGATATTATGCATACTATATGAAGTTGTCCTTCTCCTCTTGCATGTATCACTTTAAATCTTTTACTATCCTATGCTTTATAAAATGGTAATAATGAGGGATTTGTAACTAGTTGAGTAGTTGGAAATCAATGATTTATAACTATCATGACATCAAATAACGTCTGATTATTGGCATCATTTATCCCATCTATATTGCTTGTTTTACATTATTTTATATAAGATTTGATACTTAATTGCTTATCTTTATATATTTTAGTTATTATCGAGGAATTGGCAAAAGATGAAGAAAAAGCGTGTTTTGGAGCATAAATGAAGAAGCTCGAGAAAGTTTACTAAATCTAAAGAATACGACGTATCATTCTAGAAAAATAATCCGCATCTCAAGACTTAGACGAATTCAAGACCATTGCCTAACTTTGAAGAATACGCTGTATCCAAATTAGCAGATACGCCGTATGTGAAACTTTGGTCAACACTCAAGACAAATGCATTTTACTCTGAATACGCCATATCCTGAAGCCTCAATACGCCGTATTGAGTGGTGGTTGAAGATTATTCCAAAATATTATATTCGTGGAGCCCACATTAAATAACTCCAACACGCCGCATCAGACCCCTCCAATATGACGTATCAACCTGATTCTAGAGCATATATAAAGAAAACCTAACATTCAGTTTTTAGTATGCAATAAAAGCTTTTAACCACCAAGTACGATTCTCAGACGATTTTAGAAGCCAAGAAGGTCATGCAAGTACATCAATTCGATAGGAAAACTATTGTAATCATTATACTCCGTCTATAAGCGTTCGGTTAGCGTAACGTTTTCTTAACCTTAATCGTGCGTCTATGATACTGTGTATTGTTACAATGATTATAGGCTAATACCTTTTGATTTGTTTATGTCGATTGTTTACTCTTTCATTGCATGTTAATTATGTTTATCACTTCATACCCGTTTATGGCTTGATTATGTTTTCATTTATCATTCAAATGGATCTAGGATTACAAATAAAGTGTTGTAACTTAACAGTTATTTAGGGTTGTGATGACTCTGAGTTCTAAGATTGGATACTACCATATAGTTTATTATTATATCTGATAATAGGATTACAAATAAATCATGGTATGCTATTTCTTTTGGGTAGTTTAATGGAATGTAGACTATCCCATGGATGATAGCATAACCATTAAGCAATAAGTTGGTAAAGCCTCGATGTGCTAGGTTTTATTATTGATACCAATATTGTCACATGGATAGATTATAAATAACGGTGTAAATTTTATGCGGGTTTGGTTGATCGTGACAGGATCGACCATAATATAAACCTAGAGTTTAGGGAGAAGTACCTCCTAGCTTAGGAATGATTTAACACCAACGAATGTAGTACAATCATTGCACGAATAAATAATTCATACATCTTATTTAATTAAACTTGGTTAATACGTTTTCCTTACATAAGTGCTTGACCGCTTATTTATCATCTGTTTATCTGCTTGTGTGTGTTAACTGTCTTATTTAACGCTTTATTAGTTTAGATTAAACCAAAACTCGTGCCAGTCTCTCAGGCTGAAAAACCTCCTTTTGCGTTAGTTTATGTTTAATCAGGATTAATTAAGACTAACATAGATAACTAAAATATTGATAGATTAAGTATTAACGCTCACTCTTAGTGATCGACACCATACTTACCAACGAACCTACAATCGATTGGGTAGACTGCCTGTTAGTGTTAGTTAATAGGTAAATTTGGCAAAATATAAATAGTAAAACTTGATAATATAATTACCTATACCCAACGACGCATCAAACTGCTTGTGGGGGATATTTATAGATGTGGGAATAATGTTTTTACCTATAGTTCTCTAGCCTTACACTTGGTCATACTCACCCCATTTGCGTTAATCTAGCACTTATTTGGTAATCTTTGTTTATTGTTTACTTATAAGTGCAGGGTTATTGCAGAACTCAATATGGACATTTCAAAACTATTGGAAGTTATTTGTTGCAACAAAGACAACAACTACACAAAAACTCCACAACAAACGGCGCTTATAAAGAAGTTTAATTCGTATTATAATAAGCATCATAAACATGTAGTATTATTTATCAGCTTCATTATCTTTTTAGATATATTACTCGAAAAACTTAGTTACTTTAATTTTTTAGTTTTAATTTGTTTTTTGATTATCTCACGAGCAATACATACATTTAAAATTCGTCAAGTTATATTATGGAGCTAGCTCGCCCATTCGGGCGGACTATGAAACTAGTGATATATAAACAATAATTGGTAATAGTTGGTGGTTGGTTAAATAAATAAATCAAAAAGTAAACGCAAGGTGTGTAATATATTCCGTATATATTACATAATGAAAAATGACCGAGTATATAATTCATACCGTGAATTATATAACAAGATGCAAAATCAAAAGAATGACCTGAAGCGTATATACTACGCGACATGTTTTACATCTAAAAGGTGTCAATTAAAATAAAATGGTCCAATTATATAATACTTTCCGAGTATTATATAAGAAATACGATATAAATAAAAGAAACTAAATAATTCGACACGCGTCCGAATATCCCCAAATGATTAAATAGAAAGTTTCTTTATAAAAATAAACGCACGTTTTAAAGTTACGGATTAGATAAATGAAATTTCCAAAATTTTATAGTTTTCGGTTCGTATGACTCCGTTTATCTGAGTCGACCTACAACGATCTAATAATTCTTAAGGCCATTTTGAATTCGATCCTTGTTTCATAGATAATAATTAAAGTTAAGATTGTATAAATTTACCTAAGCGTAGCAATTTAATATATATAAAACTCTTTTTGTGTTAATTTTTAGGGCGAATGACCTATTCGTTTATTTAACGTTTTCCATATTAACAAAAATTAATTGTTTTCCCTCAATTCAATACATGTCGCAAACCCAAACACATCTTTTAACAGTTATTATAAACACAGAAACAGAAATAATAAATAAAATATTTATTTAACCAATACCACATTTAGATCCGGTTTAATATATAAATTTATATATGAAATCTTTTAAAGTTTTTATTATCCATTTATACCAACCAAACACACCCTTTTCGTATAAAAACCAATAAAACAAACACATCCTACTCGGCTTAAACCCAAAACCAAACACACCCGTGTGTTGCCTGCTGTCCCAAACACCCCTGTTTGGGTGTTATACACAAAACCAAACGTACCCTGAATTTGCTTGTCCTCAAGAAAATAGGCTTTTCTACCTAGACAATATCAGTATCGGGGGGCATTTAACTTACTTTTTAAAGATATTTTACGACACAACCTTCTATACCTCGTAATTAAAAGTACAAAAGTTATACACTAGCACCTCGCATAAGTGTTTGGATTCTCTCTTTCTCTTAGGTGTATAATGAATTATAACAGTATAGGAAACGGGAATACACACTCATTACCTGTCGTAGCATATAAATTACCATAGGCTTGGTAAAGGATCAAACCTCCACCACTAGGTGCCAGTACTAAAAATTACTATCAAAGAGGTCTTTAAGGGTTGTGGGCTGTAGGTGTATGATAATAATAATAGAAAGAGAAACAGATGGGATATATTTGGGGGTGACTTTTTGGGTGAATCTGGGGTGTAGTGGTGCGTTAATTATTTATAAGAATACACATTGATTGGGTTACTAAGCCAAAGACTCGACCACTCGGACAAAGATGTACAAACTCTACATCAAACTCTTTTTTTTTGATAAATAACATCACTTGGGGTTTATAAACATACCCCTACACTTTAGTTTTCGATACTCAATACATAAGCTAACTAATGACCCAAATTGGGGTGGATCAACATAACATGGAGATTATCAAACAAATATAGGGGTAATGATTTAACTTTTGTTCCTCATTCTTTCGCAAAATAAATACTACCATGAATCTCAATCGTCCCAAAACTGTATTATACATGGATAAAGACTTAGCAACCATGTACTCAAATAATTAGCTTGGTTTAAAACAATAATGTACTAAAAACGAGTACATGCAAAGAAGGCTAAGGCGATTTAGGTGTAACAATTGGTTAAGGGTAACAATGCTCTTCATTAATAATCTGGAGTCTACCAGAAAAGTACAAGAATCATGAAAAGGATAGGCTCGGAGGGGTGTACTAGGGGTATCCTGCACTAAAAATGAGTGCATGGCAAAGGTGTGTGATAGTTATATAATCGAGGTGACCATAACAATAAATACAGGTTTAAAACATGGGTTAATCCTAGTGCCTCTTATCATTTAGCAAATCTTAATACTCACTATACGGTCTTGGGATGCATCACAAAAACAAGTTCTGGAATTTAATATACTACCGGTACACTCTCATATGTTTTTAACCGATACCAATGCTCCAGAAAAGCGACAAAATCACGTATGCACGAACACATCCATGAACGCGACACATGAAATTGCTTAGATCTTAACTCGAGAAAGCTAAACGTAAAATTATCTTATGTATCAAAAATGGATACCTGAATTCCTAAAGATCTAGGGGCGAACCTTACATTTTTGGGGTAGAATTTTTATAGAGGGTTTTTGTGCTAGTCATATAATTCTTATCCATGATACGCTATTAATACTTGGTTTTCGTCGGTATGTGTCATAAAAATTTTTAAAATTTTGGTCAAAATTACCATCTACGCTATGTTTTGATATATTACTCATATTTAAGGAACAAGCAAATGGCAATGGAAGGAATAGTTTCTAAGGCTTATTTCCCCTTCACTTAAGATGAACATTGTCCACAATGTTCTTAAAAGTACCCGTAAAATGAATAAAGGGAAAAGGAAAGAGTAAAAGAAACTAGTACTCCCCTGGTTTGCTCAATAATGGAGAAGAAATATGTGATAACTGGCTAAATCGTCATCCAAGAGTTGTCCACTGAAATTCCTAAAAACTCCTACGCTTCTTTTCATCAAATATAACCTGTAAATCAAAGACAAAGACAACTACACCAGACGTAAAATCGACATGATAATGATATATACAACGATACTTTTAGGGTTGACTCTATAAAAACAGTAAAGATAGGGTGAATGTGTTAATGTAATCAAGGTTTTCTAGAAAAATTACAAATTTTGAAAATTACACAAAATTAAATTTTCAAAAATAATAAAAAAAATCGAATTTTCACAAGTCTGGAGAAGTAACGCCGTTAGGTTTAATCCTGACGCCGTCTCTAGACACTGTGAAAATTTCACGTTTGTTTTCTTGGAAAATTTTCCTACACGCAATTCTATTAGTTATTTCCTACAAAAATATTGCATAAAACCTAAGATTAGTTAACACAATCACATGACATAAGACGCAAATTAATCTAAACAATTTATTTAATATGTTTGAAATGGTTCTTAGAAACCAAATTTTCCTTTAACAATTTTATGAAATACCTTTGATTGTAATTAAGATGAGGTTAAAGATAAAACAAAGAATGATCAAATAATAATTCAAACATATAAAAACAAATGAAATAGAATCAAAGCACACAAGACACTCCTAAAATGCATTAAATTAAAAGAATTGAGTTGCCTCCCAACAAGCGCTTTTGTTAATTAGAGTCTTTTAGCTAGACTCGGGTTCACACGTCCTTAAGTAACTCCTCCTTCATCTTCAAGTACAGCCAAATATTCGGGTCCAAGCTCTAAACATTCCTTATAGAACCCTAATATCTTACTCATTACATAGTCTATTCCTCTTCTCTTATCCTCCTCGTTCCTAAGGTAGACAGGTTTCGCGTGCTCTTTTTCTAAATTCGATAATAAATTATATTGTTCTATCTTATGGGGCATCGTATAGGCAATCTCATTGGTTCCGTCGATGAACTTCACCACTCCTAATGATAGGTCATGAGTCATATTGGATATTTCAACAAAAGGCTTCCCTAGTACTACTTGTGTAACACCCCTAAATTCTGGTAGCAGCGGAATGATAACAATGGGGTGCTACTTCATGGTTCATACACACAAGTTACAGACAACGACCTCAAAAGAGACGTTTAATAGAATGTCAGATTTTATTTAATAAAAATGTCAGAGTTATATAGGTCCCATTTGTAATGTATTAGAAAACATTGTCAAAACGTTTATTTAATGGTACTCAAGTTATTAAGCCTTCAAAAATACATCCGCGCGACTCAAATGCTCCTAGTGCTCCACTAGCAAAATAATAACCTGAGAAAATACATGCAAAACGTCAACAATAATGTTGTTGAATTCATAAGTTTAAGTAAAAAAGCAGTATTGAAATAATTTAGGAAATATTTCAGTAAGAAAAGTAGCGTTACAACATTTCAAAGTGTTATTTTCGAAATCCATCCGAAATCCAAGTAGTGATTCAGTAAATCAAGAAGTATTTAAAAGTGGACCACAAGACTTAAGTAATGGTGGACTAAGTATGTATTTCGTAGTCCAAAACAAGTAATAGCAGACAAGAGAAACAAATTCACCAAGTCTAAGTATATATTATTGCACTAAACTCATGACATCGAAGCCGTATTCGTAATTCTTAGGGAATTGCACCCGTGTTCGTAATTATAAGGGATTTGCACCAGTATTCGT
>BQNB010035295.1:7314-19929 GCA_026074375.1 Tanacetum coccineum | reverse complement strand
TGCCAATAAAAGAGGAAAAATTGGGCATATATGATTATGGGATGGCTTAAGGAAGAGTGTGTTTAGAGTGTGTGTGGAAGAATGAAATCACTTGTTGAGTAATAAGGGTTAACAAGTTATTAAAAAGAATAAGGTTGTGTAGAATAAGTGAGGACTTCTACATGTGAGGAATACATGTGAGTTTGTAAAAACATTTATATGTAAGGGAACGAGAAAAGTCAAAGTATAATTAACTTCTAAATACCATAAACTTAATTAGTCATTAAGACTTTAATCCAAGATAATCAACATTGGATTTGATCACTAATCATCTTGATGCAAACAAGCTAAGTGCGTTGCATCTTAAGTAAAGCATATCCCATAGCGAGAAAGGATGCGTTTACGTAAAGTAACCTTTGACTTATTTTAACCAGTAAGGGAGTCAAACCCGTTACATGATTAGGATCAATTGTAAATCCAAGCAATAATAAATTTGATCATTAATCATTATGATGCAAACAAGATAAGTGTTTTGCATCATAAGTAAAGCATATCCCATAACAGGAAAGGATGCATTTACGCAAAGTGACCTTTGACTTAGTTTGACCAATACGGGAGTAATGCCCGTTATATGATTAAGATCATTGTAAATCCGGATTAAGGTCAAATGAATACTTTCGTTTGTTGGTATGTTGGAAGCATGATCATACTAGGTTTAGAAAGAAGTTTCATCCTTGGCTAGAGGCATTTGATAAAAGATTTGAGTCGACGTTTTATGGAAAAACAGGAGGATTTGTTTTTGCTCCTCTTTAAGTTTAAACCTCATTTGGAGTGTTCTTAAATGCTTAAATATCATGTACATACCTCTATTGAAGTTTCCACATGTGTCGGGTAAGAGGAACGCCAATAAGTGTTAAATCCGCAAAATAGTTTTCTCGTGTGGTGCGCTGGCCACGCGATGACGTGTGCCCAACGCGCCAGATGGTGAAATCCGGTTTTGCGGATTTAAGCTACCGTTTGTGATTTTACATTTTACGAATGTTTATTTTTCATCATTAAAACATAAAAGAGATCCTAGTCAATGTTCCAATAATCTCCCCCTTTTTTATGATGACAAATAATATTCCGGAAAGCAAATAAAATTAGAAACATAGCGAAGATGAAGACCACCATTGATGAAGTTCGCGTCTTGATCTTGGCCTTGTAATTCGGTAAAGCTTGAACATTGTTTTCTCCTTATGAGTCTTACATAGCTCCATGTATGCTATGGCTCTTTTGTTCCGTAAGTGCTTGCTTTTCTCCCCATTCATAAGCTATCAAAGCTGTTGCTGTTTCCTTGCTCCCCCTTTTTCAAATGAAAAAATTGAGGATATTTGTCTTTTCAATGGTAGGGTTGAAGTATCTTTGTAGAAAGAAGAAATAATATAAATTGTACATGCTCCCCCTAGATCGTTACTCCCCCTTGTTCCAAGGCGGGGATCCACAGGTAAAGAGCATTACCTTCGAATGTGTTCTTGGCTACAACTAGCAACAAGCAAACACAAAACAACACAAGCAACAAGACATATACATATGCAAGTCTAACATGAGTTAGCTTACCATTTGGAATCTTGGAAACATTAATAAATACAATCATGTCAATAAATATGCATCTATTTTTAGCAAAATAAACTTCATAGCGTCATTAAATTTATAGATCCATACATCTATATTGAAAGCACTATACTAATACTTTTAACATAAAAGACACTATCTAGGGCCATAACACAAAAGATAAATTTCTACTATTTTAGCATTCTTAGGATCTTATTTTCTAGAAGTTCGTTCACTTTCCTCCTCCCTCTGACATTCCTTTTGTCTCCATCCTCGTACTTTGTGTCTATTCATCTTAGATATGATATCAAGAAGCATCTTAAGGCTATGATGAATATACAAGAGCATTTCTCTTGACTCCCTTCTTGCTTCTTTGAGGGCATTCATCATATGAGTTGTATTCTCACAACAAATAGAGTACTCATCCTCATTCAACTTTGGGCTTAAGGGTTCCTTGATCTTATCCCAAATCTTACTTTCCGCAAATCCTCTCAAGACAAACTCAAACATTATTATTTCATCCACTTCATATCCCTTTATTGTTTCAAATTTTCTTTTTAACTTCTTTAAGCTTTCTCCTATCCCTCCTTTATTTGTAGACTCCTTTGATTTGGACATTCTTTTTGTTAAAGGTTCTTGATGTTTTAATAGTGTTTTCAATGAGATGAGAGATGGAGAGTACTATATGGAATTGTTAGAGAACATGATTTGTTTGTTTTAGTGGTTAATAACCAATAGTTAGCATAGATAACCAAGCTTGAGTACATAGTACCATTTTGTGTACGTGTGCAATATTAGTTATATAATTAAGGTACACTCTTCCATCTCGTCATGTCCTTTCTCCTTTTCCTTTCCTTTTCTTGCACCATCAATCCTAGTCTTAGTCTAAGGTAATTGAATTGATCCTTTTCTAATGGTTTAGTTATAATTTTAGCAACATTTTCTCCTAAAGGGATTCTATCTATAGTGATATGCTTTTTGGCTACATTGTCTTTCAAAAAGTGGTGCCTTATGTCTATGTGCTTTGTTCAAGGCTAATCAGTAGAGATGTACGCATTTTAAGACGCTCCATGGCAACACGTGGCAACCCTATTACTCGTTGTCAACAAAACATATCACAAAGAAGACATATGATTAGGGTTTGTTTGGTTGGCATAATGTTTTTGACGAAATTAGAATCTGTTTAAGGAATTGAAATGTGAAATGAATCATTTAGGAAAAACTGGAATCCTAGAATTTGGAATATGAAGGAATTAGAATTTGCAAAAACCAACGCGTGTTTGGTTGAAAAAAATGAAATGAGAAAAAAAAAGTTATATTAAAATACTTAAAATTACATTAAAATGATATGCACTTGTGCTCGTTTAAGTGTTAAATCCGCAAAACGGATTTCGTGTGTGACGCGCTGGGCACGCGTCAGCCAGATGGTGAAATCTGGTTTTAGGGATTTAAGCTACCGTTTGTAATTTTATGTTTTGCGAATGTTTATCTGTCATCATTAAAACATAAATGAGATCCTAGTCAATGTTGCACCAACAATCTCCCCCTTTTTGATGATGACAAATAATATTTCGAAAAGCAAATAAAATTAGAAACATAGCAAAGATGAAGACCACCATTAATGAAGTTCGCATCTTGATCTTGGCCTTGTAATTCGGTGAAGCTTGAACATTGTCTTCTCCTTATGAGTCTTACATAGCTCCATGTATGCTATGGCTCTTTTGCTTCTGTAAGTGCTTGCTTTTCCTGATTCCATAAGCTTCAAAGCTATGCTTTCTTTTTCCCCCTTTTGTCAAATCAAAAATGCGAGATCTTTGTCTTTCAATGGAAGGTTTATATCTTTGTAGAATAGAAGAATAGATACCATTGTACATGCTCCCCCTAGATCGTTGCTCCCTCTTGTTCCAAGGCGAGGATCCATGGGTCAAGAGCATTACCTTCGAAGGTGTTCTTGGCTACAACTAGCAACAAGCAAACACAAAACAATGCAAACAACAAGACATATACATATGCAAGTCCAACATGGGTTAGCTTACCATTTGGAATCTTAGGAACATTAATGAATACAATCATGTCACTAAATATGCATCTATTTTTAGCAAAATAAACTTCATAGCATCATTAAAATTGTGGATCCATATATCCATATTGAAAGTACTATACTAGTACTTTGACATAAAATCACTATGCTAGGGCCTTACACAAAAGATAAGATTTCTACTTATCTAGGCATTCCTAGGATCCTATTTTCTAGAAGTCGTTTACTTTCTCCTTTTATTTGACATTCCTTTTGATCTTCTCATCCTCTAACTTTCTATTCATCTTAGATATGATATCAAAAAGCCTCTTAAGGCTATCATGAATAGACAAGAGCATTTCGCTTGACTCCATTCTTGCTTCTTTGAGGGCATTCATCATATGAGTTGTATTCTCACAACAAATAGAATACTCATCCTCATTCAACTTTGGTCTTAAGGGTTCCTTTATATTATCCCAAATCTTACTTTTCGCAAATCCTCTCAAGACAAACCCAAACACTATTCTTCCATCCCCTTCATATCCCTTTATTGTTTCAAAATTTCTTTTAAACTTCTTTGAGCTTTCTCCTATCTCTCCTTTATTTGCGAACTCCTCTGAATTGGACATTCTTTTTGTTAAAGGTTCTTGATGTTTTAATGGTGTTTTTAATAAGATGAGAGATGGAGAGTACTATATGGAATTGTTAGAGAACATGATTTGATGTTTTAGTGATTAATAACCAAGAGTTAGCATAGATAACCAAGCCTGAGTACATAATACCATTTTGTATATGTGTGTAATATTAGTTATATAATTAAGGTGCACTCTTCCATCTCATCATGTCCTTTGTCCTTTTCCTTTTCCTTTTCTTGCACCATCAATCCTAGTCCTAGTCTAAGGTAATTGAATTGATCCTTTTCTAATGGTTTAGTTAGAATGTTAACAACATTTTCTCCTAAGGGGATTCTATCTATAGTGATATGCTTTTTAGCTACATTGTCTTTCAAAAAGTGGTGCCTTATTTCTATGTACTTTGTTCAAGGCTAATTAGTAGAGATGTACGCATTTTAAGACGCTCCACCGTAACACGTGGCAACCCTATTACTCGTTCTCAACAAAATATATCACAAAGAAGACATATGATTAGGGTCCGTTTGGTTCGCATAATGTTTTTGGCAGAATTGGAATCTGTTTAAGGAATTGAAATGTGAATGAATGGAATGTTAGGAATTGGAATCTCTAGGATTTGGAATATGAAGGAATTGGAATTTGCAAAAACCAACGCGTGTTTGGTTGAAAAAAATAAAATGATAAAAAAGAAATTACATTAGAATACTTAAAATTACATTAAAATGCTATGGGACTCGTTCACTTGTGCTCGTTTAACCGAACCAAGATTAGCAGGATTCGAGCAAAGGTAGACGTTGAAGAGATTTGTGTTAATAAGTTTTTTTTGGCTAATTCTAGAAAAGGTGAAACATGGTCATGGCCTAACCATGGGAACATCAAAACATTTTGCTTTCTGCCATTGACGATGTTCATCATCATGTTTGCAAAATCGACAAGTCTAGAGGTTTATGAATAAGATTATCGTTTTGGATCGATGTTGTGAATTTGTTTCGATTATTAAGATTGTTGAAGAGTTGGACTAGAAATAGGAGATGTGCTTTGGGACTAATTGCCTGAATTATATTACCAGATTTAGTAACGTAAAATATTGCATGGAATTAATTAATATTATAAAATTGACAGAAAAAAGACAAACACTTAGGCATATATCTAACATTTCAGACAATTGTTATTGTTCACAAACTTTGTATATCCAAGTAACCAACCATGCTTTAACCTAGTTAATTTTCTTTCCTAACTATATAATGTTGATAATTAACAAGTTTGCGAACAATTTTCAGTAGAGATGTACGCATTTTAAAATGCTCTGCCGCAACAAGTAGCAACCCTATTACTCTTTGTTAACAAAATATATCACAAAGAAGACATATGATTAGGGCCCGTTTGGTTCGCATAATGTTTTTGGCAGAATTGGAATCTGTTTAGGGAATTTAAATGTGAATAAATAGAATGTTATGAATTGGAATCTCTAGGATTTGGAATATAAAAGAATTGGAATTTGCAAAAACCAGCGCGTGTTTTGGTTAAAAAAATGAAATGAGAAAAAATAAATTACATTAAAATACTATGAGACTCGTTCACTTGTGCTCGTTTAACCAAACCGAGATTAGCAGGAGTCGAGCAAAGATAGATGTTAAATAGATTTGTGTTGATAAGTTTTTTGGCTAGTTCTAGAAAAGTTGAAACATGGCCATGGGCCTAACCATGGGAACATCAAAACATTTTGCTTTCTGCCATTGATGATGTTCATCATCATATTTGCAAAATCGACAAGTATAAAGTTTGTGAATAAGATTATTGTTTTGGATCGATGTTGTGAATTTGTTTTGATTATTAAGACTGTTGAAGAGTTGGACTATATATAGGAGATGTGCTATAGGACTAATTGCCTGAATTATATGACTAGATTTAATAACGTAAAATATTACATGGAATTAATTAATATTATAAAAATGACAGAAGAAAGACAAACACTTGAGCATATTTCTAATATTTCAGACAATTGTTGTTGTTCACAAATATCGGTAAATCCAAGTATCCAACCATGCTTTAACCTAGTTAATTTTCTTTCCTAACTATATAATGTTGTTAATGAACAAGTTTGCGAACAATTTCCAAGAGATGTACGCATTTTAAAACGCTCTACTGCAACACGTGCTAACACTATTACTCTTTGTCAACAAAATATATCACAAAGGAGACATATGATTAGGGCCCGTTGGTTCACATAATGTTTTTGGCGGAATTGGAATCTGTTTAAGGAATTGAAATGTGAATGAATGGAATGTTAGAAACTGGAATCTTTAGGACTTGAAATATGAAGGAATTAGAATTTTCAAAAACCAACACGTGTTTGGTTGAAAAAAATGAAATGAGAAAAAAGAAATTACATTAAAATACTTAAAATTACATTAAAATGCTATGGGACTCGTTCACTTGTGCTCGTTTAACCGAACCAAAATTAGCAGGAGTCGAGCAAAGGTAGACATTGAAAAGATTTGTGTTAATAAGTTTTTTGGCTAGTTCTAGAAAAGTTGAAACATGGCCATGGGCCTAACTATGGGAACATCAAAACATTTTGCTTTCTACCATTGACGAGGTTCATCATCATGTTTGCAAAATTTAAAAATCTAAAAGTTTGTGGATAAGATTATTGTTTTGGGTCGATGTTGTGAATTTGTTTCGATTATTAAGACTGTTGAAGAGTTGGACTATATATAGGAGATATGCTATGGGACTAATTGCCTAAATTTTATGAATAGATTTAATAACGTAAAATATTGCATGGAATTAATTAATATTATAAAAATGACAGAAGAAAGACAAACACTTGAGCTATATCTAATATTTTAGACAACTGTTGTTGTTCACAAACATCGGTAAATCCAAGTATCCAACCATGCTTTAACCTAGTTAATTTTCTTTCCTAACTATATTGTTAATGAACAAGTTTGCGAACAATTTTCAGTAGAGATTTACGCATTTTAAAACACTATGCCGCAACACATGACAACCCTATTACTCTTTGTCAACAAAATATATCACAAAGAAGACATATGATTAGGGCCCGTTTGGTTCGCATAATGTTTTTGGCGGAATTGGAATTTGTTTAAGGAATTTAAATGTGAATGAATGGAATGTTATGAACTGGAATCTCTAGGATTTGTAATATGAAGGAATTGGAATTTGCAAAAACCAACGCGTGTTTGGTTGAAAAAAATGAAATCAGAAAAAAGAAATTACATTAAATACTTAAATTACATTAAAATGCTATGAAACTCGTTCACTTGTGCTCGTTTAACCGAACCGAGATTAGCAGGAGTCGAGCAAAGGTAGACGTTGAAGAGATTTATGTTAATAAGTTTTTTTGCTAGTTCTAGAAAAGTTGAAACATGGCCATGGGCCTAACCATGGGAACATCAAAACATTTTGCTTTCTGCCATTGACGATGTTCATCGTCATGTTTGCAAAATCGACAAGTCTAAAAGTTTGTGAATAAGATTATTGTTTTGGATCGATGTTGTGAATTTGTTTCGATTATTAAGACTGTTGAAGAGTTAGACTATATATAGGAGATGTGCTATGGGACTAATTGCCTGAATTATATGACCAGATTTAATAACGTAAAAACAGAATTAATTAATATTATTAAAATGACAGAAGAAAGACAAACACTTGAGCATATATCTAATATTTCAGAAAATTGTTGTTGTTCACAAACATTGGTAAATCCAACTATCCAACCATGCTTTGACCTAGGTAATTTTCTTTCCTAACTACATGTTAGGCCAATTTCAGTGCCTAATGATCTTTCACTTAGGATTTGAATACAAAATATCCTAAGTGTCAATAACCTTTAAACATTTCAAGGCTAGTGAGTGAAAAGTCACTTAGTGAGTTACCTTTAGGATACTCAGCCTTAGTCTACAAGAAAGACTGTATCATTCAGTTAGGCGGCACTCAGTGAATGAAGCTTGAGCCAAAGAAGAAAGTGATGGGTTCATTGAGTTGTGGCAATAGACTCACTGAACTCCATATGATCTCCAACAACTAGAAGACCCTAAAGACAAGAGACTAAAGAATAGGCGAGATAGTTTGAAACATATAATTCCAAGCTCTTATCTGTCTGAAATTCCATTATCCTAAATAGGGTGTGAAGACAAGGTCAGTGTCAGTACTGACCTTAGAAAGTGTTGTTGTCTCATACTTAGAATAGAAATGTAATAAAGACAAAGTTGTACGTTTAGTACTAGCCTATCAACATTAGGACACGCACTTATCACCCATGTGGGTATGACCCTACCTAAGTAGTATATATATAAAACTCTTATAAAGGAGTAGGTGATGTTTGTGCATTCAAAGTCGTAACTTTCACAAACACCTACTCCTCCAAATCTACTAAGTCCCTGGGATAGCTTAGTTGGTTAGCATAGTAGTTAACTTTGCATAACACTTTAGGTTTATCTATAGTTATTAGTGAGGAGATCACACACACACGTACATTGTCATTCAATCCCCATTGTGGTTCCACATACAATGGGGTATAACTCTTAATAAAAAGAATTAAACGTTGAAAAGTTATTTTTTGTGTCTTTTACTTTGTATTTATCTTTACTTACACAAAACCTTTACAAAGAACAAATACCTTACTTTGTTTACTAGCCATGAGTTAGTTAATGATAACTTTGTAGTTATTTTTTACTAACTAAGAGGGGACAACAAGTGGTATTAGAGCAGAAGGTTTATAAAACTTTTTAACATTTAAATCTGCTTGAAGTTTTTAAAATCTAGATCCTAAAATGGCTGCAGTAAATAATATACCTCAGCTAGTTGACAAAAAGGTAGGTAGCTATGCTGCTATTGCTCCTAAATTAGAGCCGGGAAAATTTAATAAGTGGAAAAAGTGAATGCTTTGCTACTTAGCGGGAATGGAACCCTACTACTCAAAATGTATTAAGGATGGTCCATATCAGCCAAAAACAGTTGAAGGTGATGTTAATCCTGAGTCCCAATGGACCCCAGATGAGAGGAGGGTGGTCGTTTAAGACCAACACCTTAAAAGCATCATTATGCCATGTCAATGACATAATAGAGTTAGTCATTAGTTGTGAAATAGCTAAAGCTACATAGACTGACTTGGTTCGCAGCTTTGAAGGTCCCTTAGATACCAAGGAAAATAGGATCATGGATTTGAAACTTGAGTATCAAACTTTTAGGGCTAAGCCCACTGAAAGTCTTTCACAGACCTACACCCGCTATAATACCTTGCTCAATAAGCTTGCCAATGATGGTGTTAACCTCTCTAAACATGAAATCAATGTTGGTTTTGTGAACAGTCTCCCTGAGAAGTTGTTAACTTTCTCTCAGGGACTAAGGAATGCCAATCATACTCAAACTATTGACATTGCAGATATCTATAAAAGGTTTGTCTATGAGGACAACCTAATCCAAAGAAGGTATTTTAACACCAAAAAGGCCCTCATAACTACTCTCTCAAGCACTGCTATTTCTAGTGCCTTCTTTTCTAATAGTGTTATACAGGATTTCCAAGAAAATTTTGATGATGAGGTAGATGAAAGGTCTAGTGAGGAGTATCTCAGAGACTTAGATATTGAGTTTCATGAAAGAGCCTTTTTGGCAAATTCAAAACATTTTATAAAAAGAAGAAATAATCTTTCTAGTCAAAAAGCAAATGAAAACACTGACTATTACAAATGTGGCAAAAAAGGTCATTTTGCAAAAGACTGTTTTTCTAAAACGTGTGAACCTTCTTACAAATCACCAGTGACTAGTTATTCATCAGTGTCAAAAGGATTTCAACCCAAGTTCACTCCAAAACTTGTGCAATCTTCTCAAAATTCAAGTAGTCAAGTTGATCCAAAAATTCAGAAAGATTACAAGACTGAGTATAAGAAAATGAAAGCTAAACTTGCACTCCTTGAGGCCAGTCCCTCTACTTCTCAGAACCCAAAGGCATTTAAACCAAAGAACAAAGGTTTAGTTGCTGAAACCTTTGATTGGGATGAGGAAGAGGTTTCCAATGATGAAGAAGTAACTCAGGTCAAGGTACTGATGGCTCTAGCTGATGATTAGCTCACTGTAGGAAAGAATCATGCTTGAAATGATAAATGGATCGACATCACCATGAGAAAGGTAAATATTCTTCTCTCTATGGATGAAGATGCCGATTGGCAAAAATTACCTTAAGTATATCAATATTGATCTTAAGTTTGTTGAAGAGCAAAGATTGAACTTACTTTCAAAATAGTTTTTATATTAAACAAGTGTAGAGATAAACTATTAATCTTAAAACAAGCTAAGCTTGATGCTGTCACTTTTCAATTTCAAAACACTGAATTTACTAAGTTAAATCATCCTCTTTAAGAACAACTCAAAGAAGAGAAAAAGATCAATGAAAAATGGCTAACTAGCTCAAAAAAGGTTAGTCAATGCATCAGTGAGAAAATTCCTTACCAAAAGAAGATAGTTCTTAGTGGTGAATTATTCACTGGATCATCATCAAAAATAAATGAAAATTAAAATCTTTTCGTTCCTGCTTCCATGCGTTATGACCAAGAAATGGTCCCAAAATCCAAAGACTGGGTTAAGAGACTCAATCCTAACAATAAACTTCCAAACTTTAATATTAGAAGAATTCTAGTCCCTAAAAGTTAAGCTGTTAATGAGTCTCTTAAACCCACTAAAACATTAACTACTCTTGAATCATCTAAAGATTCTAAAGCATAATCCCTTACTCCTCTACCTCCCCTGAAAAATCTTCAAGAGCTTCACCAAGCTCAGAGAGTCAGAGGTAATGCCATTGACCTTCCAACCCATTCTCAAAAAGAGAGATCAGGCTTAGGTATCAGGAAACATACAAAGCCTGAAACACGGGATTCTTTAAACAAGAGTTCCTACTAAAGTCAAGAACACTAAACAAGAATCAAAGATAAATGAATTAACTAAGCTTGTTCATATGTTAATTGATGAAAAGGTCAATTTTACCCAAATGACTCAATAATTAAATTCACATATTTAACAGACTGAGTCATCTAAGTCAATTGACTCATAAAAAATGAGTCAAGATTCAAAACCTAAAGTTTATAATTCTGGCTCATCAAAGTCACTCATGCCTAAGCCTATTCAAAAAACCATAACTTAAGTGTTAACTCTGTCACTATACCAATCACTCAATTGATGATTGCTATAGGATTCTCTACTGCATGATATGCAAAAAGGATGATCATAGGACCTCAGATCATGAAATGTATACTGCTTCTCTAAAAAGGAGTGAAAACTACAAGGCTTAGCCTTATCAGTATGCATTTCCTTCCAATCTGTTAGAACCCGGAAACACTTTCACTTTACCATGGAGACCAAGAAAATAAGAAGAGAAAATAAGAAGAAATTGTAAAGAGAGGTTAGAGAGAGAAAGTAGAGAGAAGAAAAAGAGTGTGGTTGATTACAAAATGAGAGAAATACAAATGGAACCAACACCTTTTTCCTTGGTGGAAAAGGGTTTATATACCCACACAACTAACATGTGACGTGTGGGCTTATAACTTGGGCCAGGCTCGGGATTGCTTTAGGCATTAGCCCGATACATGTGTAATATTAGATTAGATGACGAGCCCGTTTCTCGTTTCTATCCTATTACAACGTTACATAAATGAATGACCGAGACCTAATATTCTTAATGAACAAACTTCCTTGTTCAACTTGATATTTTGAGGCTAACAATCTCCCCCGAAGTGAGTTTATTGTGACACTCCTTTATGAGATCAATGAGATTGCTTTTGTCGTTAAGCTCTTGTGATCTTGGTCTCTGTCTTTGTTGTAGGCTTGTTCTTTCATGTTGTGTGATATTTGATCTTGATCCTTTGTCATTGTCTTTTGACTTTGTTTTTATGTTCGAGATCTTTAAATTTTATCCTTCAGTCTTGATCGTCTTTGCAAATTTGCGATCTTGTGTCTTGACCAACATGAATCCGACTTCAGCTGGAATGGGATACCACTGCCACCGTATAACCTGCAAGTTTACGTTAGTAATAATCAACAGATATGGACGAGAGTGTCTTTGTCACTTCGTCGAATAAGGTTGCAATAACCATGGTTCCCCATTAATCAGTATAAATATTGCCTATGATCAGATAGAATTCATATGTATCTTCTTGACAGGGTTTCGCAGCTGCACTAGCTGTTCTCGTTACCGGGGCGTCTCAAAGCATACAACACGGTAAGAGTGAATCAGATAGTTACTATCTTTCTAATTAAACCGTCAATTCATTTTACTGGAACAAGTTTGATTCACATAGAATCGCACCATCGTTTCTTTCCAGTTGACACAAGTTTGATTCATATAGAATCGCACAAGTCACCTACCAAGAGCTTGTT
>BQNB010035294.1:0-50972 GCA_026074375.1 Tanacetum coccineum | reverse complement strand
TTACACAGATCATCACAAGTGTGACAAAGCAACATAATTTGGAGAAACATAATAAGGAGTAGTGCATGATTAAGTAAATATGTTCGTTTACCATATAGTTATCACCAATAGTTTAGATTTATTATTAGTTTAATTAGTTAAAAACCAACCAACCTTTCAAACCATGATATTTACATGCTTTTATAAAAAATATAAAAATACAAAAGGAATCTTCTCTCAACCTTGTAGACCTTTGTTAGATTCTGTTTGAGCCTTCCCCACATATTCCTCTAGAGAACGATAACAACCCCCGAGTTTTGCCTATACTACACTACAACGATTAGGTACACTGCCTAGGGAGTTGTAAAACTTCGTGTTGAAGTCCTATGATGACCGCACATCAAGTTTTTGGTGCCGTTGCATGGGGAATAGTTAGGTTTCTATCATTGTTTAACTTAGGTCTACTCGCTTGATTCCAATCAAATGAGATTTTATTTTCAGTATATCAGCTTTCTTGTAGTCTATCTTTTCTTCGTACCCTTTGTTTGTAATCCATTTTCGTTGACCTCTATGGGAGATGAAAAGCCTATCCGCACTCTTGGAGATTACTCCAAACCTAGCCACAAGGGCTATTGAAACACCATTGAGCTCCCCGAAGGGAACAATGTGGTACCTCTGCGATCTGACACCATTCGGTTGGTGCAAAACGGATTCTTATTCCACGGACTTCGGTCCGAGGATCCAAACCAACATCTCAAGGATTTCTAAAAACTTATGGAATCACTTGACCTTGATGTTCCAAATAGGGAAAGAACGCACATGCGCCTATTTCAATTTTCCCTTCGCGTTTAAGCTAGCAATTGGCTTGAACATCTTCCAGCAGGATCCATCTCCACATGGGAGGATCTTACTACTCGTTTCCTTGCTCGGTTCTTTCCGCCAAGAAGGACTGCAAAACTCTGTAATGACATCCTGGTGTTCCAACAACATTAAGGAGAGTATCTTTCTGAAGCATAGACTCGTTTCAAGGACTTACTCCAAAAAGTCCCTCATCATGGCATCGATCGCTGGTTTCAAATTCAAATTTTCTATGATCATGTGTCCTTTCATATCAAGTATGAGATTGACCGCGCCGTCGGTGGAAAGCTCCACGATAAAAACATCGATGAATATTGAGAAATCATTAAGAACCTCGCTCTTTATGACCATGAGGGCTGGAATGATTCAAAAGACTCCATCAAACCGGTCAAGGCAATATCTGTTTCTCTAAATGTATCAAAAGCGCCTGATCGGTGACTGCTTGAGCTTGAAGACCAAATCAACTTCTTGTTAAAAGGAGCAAAACCAGTACCTAGAGCAAGCTCAACAAACATTCCTTAAGCATATGCTGAAGCAATTTCCTCAAACCCCCATGAGCCACCAAGGCAAAATTCCTTTACTTTTTGTGAATGTGTCCGTCCAAACCCTCAACCCGGAGCACTAGGAACCAATTTTGAGGCTCGAGTATGAGACTACATGGCAGTGCACACCAAAATAATGGAGAGGTTCGAAAATGCTATCTTTAAACATCGAGAAGAGATCAACAACAGAATGACATAAATGTTCGAACCTCTTAAGGAACTCACAGTCAGCCGAACTTTAGAAAAAGTATTAATTAGAGAAGAGACTAGGCACCCCACTACTAAGAACGTCAATTCCATCTCCCGCATTCGAATAGAGGAAGAAAAAAGCGTAGAAAATAATGGGGCGACCGATAGAAGCGTGGCGGAGCCTAGAAAATATGATGAACAAAAACCTCCTAAGGAAGTTGACAAGCCGAATGAAAGTGGAAGAAGGGCTAATGAAGAGCCAGCCAAGGATGCAAGGGAGAATGTCACAAAGAATAAAGAAGAAGAGCCAGCAGGAGTTTCCAGTTCCCATGCGGAAGGATATTATTTAAAACATAGAATCAATGAAAAACTAATCGAGGGGCTCGTAGAAAATCAAAGGTTTAATGACTCCCTGTCAGCAACCTGAGTAGGAAAAATGAAACATAAGACTTACGATTTATTACCTAGTGGGCCTGTACACGACACAATTCTTAAGAAAAAAATAACCAGGAAGGATGATATAGGGGGAATTTTGAATTACCCTGTAATGTAGGAGGTTTGAAACACATGAACGCCCTAGTAGACCAAGGATCCGACATAAACATCATGCCTCTCTCCATCTATAAGAGGCTGACTGACAAAAGACCTGCTGAGACGGACATTAGACTTTCCCTAGCCAGCCATTCATATATCTCTCCCTTAGGAATAGCTGATGATGTGTTAGTTGATATTCCGGGTTATGTGTACCCCGTGGACTTTGTGATTTTAGACATAAGGGAGGACGAAGACCCTTCATCTTAGGAACATTGTTCTTGATTACAGCTAAGGCCGTGATTAAGTTTGATAAGGGGACGATAACTTTAAAATCTGGGAAAAGTAAGATAGGTTTCCACAGGATACCTGAACCTCACTGTAGGATCGAGAAGGGAATTAAGAACAACATAGAGCCAATAGCCCCCACGATGACTGTCAATAGTTTAGTTCTTGAATGGGAGGAAAAGATCAAGCTTCATCAAGAGAATGAAATGAAGTTTGACCAATGGAAGAGCAAGATCTTTAGTAACGAACACCCCACGTCCGTAAAAGAAGAGTGTAAACTTACAGTTGAAAAAGGAGTTACTTAAGGACGTGTGACTCCGAGTCTAGCTACAAGACTTATAAATAAAGAAAAGCGCTTTTTGGGAGGCAACCCAATATTTATTTTCCCGCATTTAGGAGTGTCTTGTGTTTTAACTCTTTATTGTTTATTCTTTTATGTTTGAATCACTTATGATCATGATTTGTTTTGTTTTTAACTTTGTCTTATTAAAAATCAAAGGTATTTTACATCAAATAAGTGTAGGGGAAAATATTCAGTTTATAAGAACTAATTCAAACATATAAAATAAATTGTTTAGATTAATTCGCGTCAGTTTTGAGTCATATGATTGTAATGATTAATCTTAGGTTTTATGCAGTATTTTACAAAAGGAATAACTAATGGAGTTGCGTGTAGGAAATTTTTCAAGAAAAACGAATGTGAAATTTTCACGAAACGTGGAAACGGCGTCAGGATTTTATCCTGACGGCGTCGCACCTCCAGATCTGTGAAAATTTGAATTTTTTCTATTATTTTTGAAAAATGATTTGTTCAATATCCAAAATTTGTAATTTTTTATAAACCTGCAGAAACCTATGATTACATCATCACTTTCATCCTATCTTTACTGCTTTCATAGAGTCAACCCTAAAAACTTCATTGTATATATCATTATCCCTCCGATTTTACCCCAGGTGTAGTTGTCTTTGTCTTTGATTTACAGGTTATATTTGATGAGAAGAAGCTTGGAAGTTCTTAGGAAGTTTCTAGATGACGATTCTTGGAGGACGATTGAACCATTTATCGCATGTTTCTTCTCTATTATTGAGCAAACCAGGGGACTACTAGTTTCTTTTACTTGTTTTCTTTTCCCTTTATTCGTACTTATGGGTACTTTTAAAAACATTGGGGACAATGTTCAACTTAAGTGTTGGGGGAAACTAAGCCTTAGAAACTATTCCTTCAATTTCCATTTGCTTTGTCCTTAAAATGATGAGTAATATATCAAAACATAGCATAAACGGTAATTTTAACCAAAATTTTAAAAAAATTATGACACATACCGATGAACACTGAGTATTATTAGCGTCTCATCGATAGGAATTTGTATGACTAGCACAAAAAACCCTCAAATTCCACCCCAAAAAATGTAGGTTTGCCCTTTAGATCTTTGGAATTCGGGTATCCATTATGATAACCCTAGATAATTTATATCTTTAGCGTTCTCAGTTAAGGTTTCAATGTATCATATCTGTCTATTCCTCGTTCTGGATTGAACATATGGTCATTGGTACCTTTCTGGAGCATTGGAGCGGTATTAAATTCCACTATATGTATCGGTAGTATATTAAATTCTAGAACTTGTTTTTATGATGCATCCCGAGATCGCATAGTAAGTATTAGGATTTTCTAGATAAGAGGCACTAGGATTAACCCATGTTTTAAACCTGTAATTGTTATTATGGTCACTTCGATCATATAACTATCCTACACCCTTGCCATGCACTCATTTTTAGTGCAGGATACCCCTAGTACAACCCTCCGAGCCTATCCTTTTTCACGGTTCTCATAATATTCTAGTTAAGCCAGACTATTAATGAAGAGCATTGTCACCCTTAAACCAATTGTTACACCCAAATCGCCTTAGCCTACCTTGTATGTACTCAGTTTTAGTAGATCATTGTTTTAACCCACGTTAATTATTGAGTACATGGTTGCTAAGTCCTTATCCTTGTAATACAGTTGAGGACAATTGGGATTCATGTAGTATCAGCATATTGAAGTAATTGCGAAGAAGTAATTTATTACCCCCAATAGAGAACAATAAGCTTCATGTTATTTTGATCCAACTTAATTCGGGTCATTAGTTAGATTCTAAATAATTGAGTATGTAAAACTTTAAGTGTAGGGATGTATCTATAAACCCCCATGATGTATTATATGTTTAAGCAATGGCAGGGCAAAAGTGTACAAAAAATGTATATACGGGCTGCCATTTGCTTATGTCTATGTTTATATCAGAGTCAAGAAAAGAAAAAAGAAAGAGATTGATGTAGAGTTTTGTAGAGTTTGTATATCTTGTCCGAGTCTTTGGCTTAGCAACCAAACCAACTTGTATTCTTATAAATAATTAGCTAACCATTCCACTCCAAATTCACCCAAATGTATCCCATCCATTTCCATTTCCATTTATGTTATCTTACACCTACACCCCTTAACCCTTCAAAAAGACCTCTTTGATAGTAATGAATAATACTTGCGCCTAGCGGTGGAGGTTTGATCCTTTACCAAGCCTATGGTAATTTATATTCTATGACAGGTAATGAATGTTTAATTTTCCATTTCCCATAGTTGTTATAATGTATTATACACCCGAGTGAAAGATAGAATCCTAAACACTTATGTGAGGTGCTAGTATATATTTTCCGTGCTTTTAATTACAAGGTCTAGAAGGTTGTGTTGTAAACTGCTTTTAAAGAGCATGTTAAATGACCCTAATATTGCTATTGTCTAGGTAGAAAAGCCCATTTGCTTAAGGAAAAGAAAATCCCAAGTGTAGGGGTATTTGATTAGGTGTGTATTTTATACACCACTATTTCGGGTTTCTTTAACGCCCCTTAAATCAGCAAATATGCCCAGATTATGTGCTAAGCATTTTTTTCAGGTTTTAGCACTTGGAAGGCATTTTGAGAATACACTACCTTGTGGGCTCATTTGGAGAAGAAACAGACAAGATTACAGACCTACACCAAATCTCTAAAAAAGAATAAAAAAAAAAAACAAGAAGATTTATGACATACAACGCTTGAACGGCGTCGCAGGCATAAAGCGACGCCGACGTGATCTACCTGGTGAGCGCGTCGAGATATAATCTCTAGCGATGCATCAGGACTGGCCGACATAAAGAGGATCTAGATTCCTCTACGTGGCAGACGGCGTCAGGACTTCAAGCGACGTCGTCCGTAAGCGATTTTCTAAATGAATTAAGACTCAAATTAGGGGTTTTAAGTGTGTAACTTTGTATAATTTTAGGGACACGAACCCTAGTCGTTTCAACAGCTTTTAAGGTCGTTTTTAGGGCCTCAAAACCCGTAATTGTAACTACCTTTAATCCATGTTTTAATCAAGTAAGATTATTTATCCCTTAATCAATCGATATTTCTATGTGTTGTGGATGGATTTAGGTTCTTGCTTTATCTTACCATGCTACGCTAAACCCTCCTTATGTATGTACTTAATGATGCATGAAACTTTAGTTGTCGCGAGCGAAGAGTGATGTTGCTTCTTGTGATGATGTGCGCGTTAAGGCCTCTAGCAAAGCTAGCCATAAATATTAAAATGCATAGACGTCTAGGGAAACGCGAGTATTGAGAAAGGATACATCGGTAACATCTTCATACTACCTTACTCCTAATATGTTGATTCTACGGGTTGAACATCTAGAAACAGTCTTAAGATATTTCACAGCATTAGTATACTCTTAG
Source organism: Tanacetum coccineum (assembly GCA_026074375.1). Taxonomy (NCBI): domain Eukaryota; kingdom Viridiplantae; phylum Streptophyta; class Magnoliopsida; order Asterales; family Asteraceae; genus Tanacetum; species Tanacetum coccineum. The sequence continues at coordinate 44,841 of BQNB010035294.1, read as the reverse complement.
GCCTTGTATAAGTCTTCATACTACCTTACTTGAGCGATGCCCTAACGGAAATATTTAAATAGACACGGGTTCGTGTAATTCCGTTCATGAACTAAAAAATACTGTACACAATCGATCATAATGGCGTGACAAGGCAACAAATCTAAGAGAAGCAATTTGAGGAGTAGTGCATGATTAGGTAAATACATCTTTTTATCATTAAGTTATCACCAATAGTATAGATTATAATTAGTTTAATTATTAGTTAATCAAACCAACCTCTCAAACCTTTGATATACCTGCTTTCTATAAAAAAACACAATAAGAATCTTCTCTCAACCCCTTTTAGAATATCTATTAGAGCGTGTTCAGAGCCTTCCCAACCTCTTCCCTAAAGAAGAATAAACACCCCGAGTCTTGCCTATACTACACTACAACAATTAGGTACACTACTGTAACACCCCCATTTTTACATATAGCAGCGGAAGCTAATCTGGGGTATTACTTCATAGTACAACATTCATAATCATAGAAAACGACTCAAAAGAGACGTTTTGGAAAATGTAGTTATCATTCATTAAATCAGAGTTTTACAAAATGCCATTAATAGGCAACAGGTTCTAGAATCTAAAGAAAATGTAATTAGTTTTCACACATAGAAAACAATTTAGCCATCTCAAATAATGCCACTCCGAGCCTATGCCATGAGTTGCTTAATTACCTGAGATAAAACATGCTAAAAAGTCAACACAAAGGTTGAGTGAAATTCATAGGTTTGAAATGTAATAATTGAATACAAGTTATCATAATGGAAATATTGGTATTGCAGGGATAATTATCATGGAGAAACATTATATCGAGAACCAGTATTATCATGGAAACAATTATCATGGAGGAACAAAATATAACACCCTAAACTTAATGAATCACATAAAAGAGATATTGGAGAGAAACTACCGCAAATAGAGCATTTAAAGAGATTATTGGAGATACTACCCAAAGAGACATTAAAGAAATATTAGATACTACCCAAATAGATATTAAAGAAATATTGGGAGATACTACCCAAATAGATATTTGAAGAGATATTAGGAGATACTACCCAAATAGACATTAAAGAGATATTGGGAGATACTACCCAAATAGATATTGAAGAGATATTGGGAGATACTACCCAAATAGATATTGAAGAGATATTGGGAGATACTACCCAAATAGATATTGAAGAGATATTGGGAGATACTACCCAAAGAGATATTGAAGAGATATTGGGAGATACTACCCAAAGAGATACTTCCATGTATTTAGGCAATAATATATCAGGATCACATTTGTAATAAAGTCTTAAAAGAAGTGAAAATGGTGGGGTTATGAATTCATTAAGTCTTTGAAAAGTAATCACATTGTTATAAGATAAACGAGTATGTAAAAGAGTTTGTAAATAAGCATGTATCCCCCTCGCGGGTTTATGAAAACATTAAAGAGATTGAAAAGCGAGGCTATGAACTCACCTTAACAGTATAGGGAAATCTGAGTGATAGCAAAGGTATATGGAATGAAAGTAACGGCTTCGTCACACGCAACCTGGGGTAATATGTCAAAAGTCTTCTAGTTTCAGATTGTTATCAAAGAACTCTCTTATGAATTAAATTGTTATGGAGTATTGTATCACGATCGAGCCATCATAAGTTAGAGATGACATTACAGTAAATTTTGAGGAGCTAGGAACTTTAAAAATAACAACCTAACAACTCAGTCAGAACGTAATACCAAGATGAAACCTCTTAATATGAAGCTCCCTAGTATTGTGATACGATATAATTGGTTTTAAGCGTTTTGCTTGATAACTGGAAACGATAAGCACGTTAAGCGTTAATTAAAGTAATGTCTTATAATGTTTTGAACATATTTAAAATGTTACATTTTAGACCTTTAAGAATGAAAAATGGCAAAATATATCCTTGGAGTTTACACTTTTATGAGTTTAGTCCTTCTAGTTTAAAAGATGTACAAAGTAAACCTTGCACTTTGGAAAGTGACATAATAGACCCCTATAGTTATAACTTTAGAAATTTGGCAAAAATAGTCCCTGTACTTATAAGTTTTCAAAAGTTACAGTATATACCTCTTGCATGAAAATAATTTGCAAAACAAGTCCAAAATCCATAATAATGATATTTTTCAATATGAAAAGTAATTTACAGGTTATAGCATATTAATATAAGCTAAAATATGAAGGTTTAACGTAACAAAAGTTTAAAATAATGATTCGTTAAGCCAAAAATCAAAACGGGTCGAATTAGGGTTTGAAAACGTAAACACGCGGGTTTTATGTTCAAATTCATTCAAGACTTGATAATGTTGTTATATTAACATTATTTAAGCATGTTAGGATAGATTATAACAATATTTAACCATTATAACATTTAGTTTTAAGAAAAACATAAAATTAGGGTTTCGGGTGTACGGTTTTGGATCAAAATGGAAAATGAGTATGAATTGAGTTATAAAACTTTAACAAGAGTATATTTAGGATCATATGAACATTATAAGAGTGTAGGAGCAGGTATGAAGATCATAGAACCTGGGTTTGAGCTTATAGCTTGGAAACGGGTTGAAATCGGGACTTTTAGCTTCGTACGCCTAGAATAACGACTCCCGGGCTTCTTTTCTTGATTTCTTTTGCTTCACTTCTATTCTTGAGACTTCTTAGGACCTCTTAGGATCTTATTTGAGCAAAGGATTGCTGCTATGATGGGTTATAGAGGAGGAAGTGGGGGATGAGTTAGAATGAAGGTTTTAGGGTCCTATTTATACTCGAAATGAGCTTGGAGGCCAAGGGATACTTTGTGACCAGGTTAGGACATGTATGAGGGCTAGAGGGTGATGAGGAGAGGCTATGGAATGAGTAACATAAGCTAGAAACTAGCTTTGGTGTGTTGTTTCTCTCTTGTGATGTCGCGGCTAAGAAAAGAGAAAAGAAAGGCCATGTGGCCAACTTGGTGGCTAAGATATGATATAGAGGTGCTTGTAAGCTGCTATATGATGTAGTAGTGAGGTCATAGAGGTGCTTGATCACATGGTTGATTAATAAATGGGTCAAAATAAGCCAAAGATGGGTCGCGGGTTCATTAGGGCTCGAATTAAGTTTTCTAGCTTGGAATTTGAGTACATTTGTGTTATAAGCATAAATTAATGATCACAAAGTTTGTACTAAGGATTATAATCAATATTTGATAGGTGGTTTGGGTTTAAAATGGACGAAAATGGGTAAACGGGTCATAGTTTGAAATTAGGGTTCGTTTAGGGTTTCTTAGATTTAATTCTCATACATTTGAAGTAGAATGATGAAATGATGAAGCGAATTTAATGATGAATTTTGTAAATTTAGTTATTACAACTTATTTTAGTGTTGGTTTAGGTTTATGATGGATAAAAATCAAGAAACAGATCATGGTTTAGTATTTTGCTCGAGTTAGGGTTTTTGGGTTTTGAAATAGGGTTTTGAGTGTAAAATATTATGAGAGCTAGAGTAAAATAATTAGGGTGTTACACTTTTATATGGTGTAGTAGCTTGTACTACAAGGGTAGTGGAAGAAAATTGAATAAAAACGAGGTAAAACGGCATTCTTTGGAGATCATGCTTAATGACTTGTATATTGTACTTTTAAAGACTTGTACTTTGACTTGGAGGGAGTTTATATTTTAAATGAGATGTTATATTACTGTACAATGGCTTTAGTAGATTTGTGCATTCCAACTTTTGAGATGTAAACTTTCATGAAATTAGGGTTTAGAGGCATATGATCACGGTTTCGAAAGCCCTGTATTTGATATAACGTTGCAATTGTATATGTATATGAGTAATGTCTTTGTAATAACATATTATAGTATATAAACTAGACATATTAAGATGTTTTGCTTGACAAGATATGAAGTTATGATTGTCAAAGATAGATTCGTGATCTTGTTTATACTTTTAGATATGCAAGCTATTTGCATTTAAGATATTGGCAATGCAAGTAATGTAATAAAGCAAAAATTATCCCGAAAAAGGTGTCATATATATAATAGATAGAAGTACATTTCATCTAACTTAATAATTGATATTTACATTGATGGAAAATTTACGAGTGTTATAGTCTCCACACCTTACAGAAATATCTCGTCGTGAGATTTAGTTTGAACGATGGAGTGTAAAAGTTCAGAGATTCGTTCAAATGAAGGTAATATGAAGTAAGGGATTTTTTTTGTACAAACGGATCACAGATTGAAAGAATGTTATTTGTACATATGCCATATACTTAAGCCTACTTATTTATAACTTGTCACTTACAAACAGAGGCGTCCCAAAATCATGTAACTAAGCATTTATAAATGTTATAGTTTGGTGATTTATAATTTCCTTATTCAATTGCAAGAAGCGTCCCTAAATTTAATTTCAATAAGATGAATTAATAAATCATCCTATTTAAGCATAAAACATGATATCAAAATGGTGTTAAGTAGAAGATGTCTCCTTGGTGGTATGATTTTCCAAAAATTAAGAGAAAGAAAAATAGACACAAATAGCACGATAACTCGATCCAGAAATCATGCTTGGATAATTTGGCATACAATTCCTCCTTTCAAAAATGCTTCTTTGATGACTTGTGTGATCTTCTTTGTTACGAGAGTAGATAAGAATATTATTGACTATTACGAATTTGTCCAAGTATGGTTTACACACATGATTCATGAGATTCATTATATATAAAAGAATGAAAAAGAATATGCATATAATAGTTGCGGTCGTTAACAAATGACATTTACTATGAAATTCATAGTGTTTATATTGTTCTGAAAGCAGTCTTGGGAATGTCTTTATCCCCATACTTTCTTTGATGATAACAGATCTTAAGTGATTTTTTAGTGAATCACTCGAATCTTGAAGTTCTGGATGAATAAGTCATGATCCTGGTAATGTTAACGAATTTCTATTATAGTAAGTTTATTCAACTCTCGGTAATCGATACACATTCTGAAAGATAAGAAGAAAGGCAGATCTCCTGGATATATACCTTTCGGTTTTTATACAGGATATGAGATTAATTAGGTTTTGCTTTGGTCACCTTGAATGACTAAAGTTTCACCGTCGATTGGGATGCGGATGACTTTCTTGTCGCAGAGAATTTTTGGCATGATACTTGGATAACTAATAATGATGATGTCAAAATTACCAATTTTAATTGGCATAAGATTAATTTTGAAATGTTGGTTTAACAAAATCAGGGTGTAACCCTGGATAACGGTACTATGAAATAGTGAGGTATAACGGGATTATATTATATCATGAACAACTTGCCTTTATACTTTACATAGTAAAGATTTGACAAGTGTTGTTATTTATACCACGCATCCTGTGGTTAGGTTCTAACAAAAGTTATAACTAGAATCTAATCTAGTAGTCCGAGGGTCCTTTGTTTCTGCTATTTTTGGTCAGATGACCCACTTGGTTGCAAGTCCGACACTTGACAGTGCAAACTCCTGTGTGATGCAGGGTGCATCTTGTACACAAAGGAAGATTCCCTGGTAACTTTTTGGCAGGATAAGTCCTTACATTTCTTGTCTTCCTATTCTGCTATGGTGGTGAGAGCAATCATTGTTACGGTTTTGATTGTTGGGTTTATTTTGATAGTTGTCATTGTTGCGATCTATCTCAGGAGTGGTTATTGGTTATTGTTGTTGTGATATTTGAGGTAGTCGTTGTTGTCGATGGTGTTTCTTTAATCTTCAAACTTTTGTTTATGATCATTGGTTTCTTGCACATAATCATGCTTTATTATTTAATCCATTAGTCTGTGAGCTATGCTAGTGGCTTCCTCCAAAGTCTGAGGTTTTGAAGCAGTAACGTTTCCTTTAATGCTTTGGGGCAATCCCCCGATGAAAGCTTCCATAAGTTTCTCAGAATTTGGCACCATGTTTGGACATAGGACTGCCAATTCCTGAAATCTTATAACGTAAGTCTTGAGATCATCTCCTTTCACAACCAAGTTGTAGAATTCGCTTCATATTGTACCCCACAAACCAAACACCACCCACCCAAGACCCCCCCCAAATTGGGTCGCAGCGGAATAAGGGTTCGGGACGTGTTACTTCATAGATCAATAACACAAGATATATATAGAACGACCAAAAAGTCGTTTTAAAACTGATACATTGGATTTAACAAAACATTTATATACAAATACCGAAGCTCTTAACTGAATTCCAGATTATTATTACAAAGAAACTGGTTAAACAACTAAAAAACAACCCATATCTTTAGCATGACTTCCAAAACAAAATCACCAATGTAAGTCCTTTGCACCTTTTGGCTGTCACTGATCTCCTGAAAACATTGCTTACGCGAACAACGTCAACAATAATGTACGGTGAATTCATAGTTTTGAAAATCCAATATGCAGGACCGCAAGACTTTTTCTCATATAATGCAACACGATTCAGGCATCACAAAACAAATTACATTTACTCTAAGCTTATGACACTGAAGCTCGACAGTCTTTTCGCATAAAATTGGCTAACCAGCCCGCAATGATGTTTTAACCCGAAACATCTAAAATTCGACATGCTATAACGTTCGTTCCCGGTGATAGCTAGTCACCCGAACGGAGTCATTTCCAATAGAACTATAAATAACCATTCGCGCTCAGATAATGTAAATCCACTGACATCTATGCAAATGACAGTTCATGATACATGGCTTAACTTGGGCGTTATCGCTACTTAGCAAACACGTAAACAATCCTTTGCGTCTAATTATAAAACAAAGCATGTGCCTCACCCATAATTATAAATCATTGAATCGTAAATATGGCGGCTATGAACTCACCTGTAGATCTGCATAATCCAAATATCGCAGATCAAAGCGTCACGTAAAAGATCGAATGCAACCTACAAAATTATTATTGGTCATATAAGTACCGAGTACAGTGAATATAATCCATAGTTGTTTATCGTACTATCGTTCGGGCTATCATAATTTACAAGAGTCATGACATGATGTTCGAGGAGTTAGGACCTTAAATCGTGCAATCAAACAACTCTCGATAACGCCATCCGAATAGGCCTCATTAATGAAACTCCCTATAATAAGTACTTAGATAATCAACATTAATTCTATATACTTCAATCACCAACTAATGGTTTTGGGTAAAATGTGTTTAATAAGTAAAACCGTTTATAATTATCGTTTTAGTAAACTAGCATACTTTTGCGTTTTAAGCCGTTTTGACGTTTCTTTATTCCCATCTTTTCGTAGAAGGACGAGTTATCATAATGACATTTAGATATCTTGACACCTCTGGTGAATAGTAACTTTAACTGTTTGACATCAGACGTGACACTTTATTTAAAATTGTATTCGGTTGTCGCGTAAAACCGTAAATGTCGTATTTTATTCGTTATAGCTCTGTTTTTAACGATTCTTTCGTGACGTTCACGTTATTTGAAGTTTCTACTACTTTTATTGGTTATACAAAAATGTTAACTTTCTGTCATGAATAGTAATTTTTATAAAAATAGTTTTATAAAAGTATTAATTGTCGTAAACTCGCGAAATTCATAACTCATTCGTTATTAATTGAAAAATTACGATTCTTATCATTTTGGAATCCTAAAAATATGTATTATTTATTAAAAATATCAACACTTGCTGTTTATACAATTTTTATAAAATGTTTTTATAAAAATTCTTTTATAAATCCGTTTACTAATCGTATAACTTGTTTTTACCATAACTTTTTCGTTATTAATCCGTTTGACAAGTTTTTATACCTATCGGAATTGTCCCTGAAAATGTATTATCTTATACACATATAAACTAAGTAAAATTTTATAACACTTTTGGAACAGAATGTTTACATACATTCAAAAATCCATTTTGACCTATTTTTATGTTCACTACATCTTATACTTTTTACATAATAACCATAGTATAACATCTTCTCACTACTTGTTATAAATCCTATATTTATTAATGATCTTACCACGACCAATATGTGGAGAAAGTGTACAAAACAAATCACAAGTAAAATATATTTTCAGTTCAAAAGTATTCCGTAATGGTGATTTTACTATATTAGCACAATCCATATACATAAAACTCATAACCAAAAGCAGAAGGAATATAAAGTAGACCTTAGATTTATGATTGAGATTGAAAACAAATGCTAAACCCGTGTTTAGCCTATAAATCCAAACTTGCCCCAAGAAACCCTTGTTTTCTTTAATAAAATCCCTATATTCCTTTTCTGATTAATTACTGTGCAAATGGATTCAATGTTGAACACCTTAGAACATCTTAGGATGGATGTGTATAGAAGTGTATAGGTTGAATAAAATTTTGTATGGATTGCTTAGAGGGGGGGTTTGAGCCGTGGGATAAGAGGGCACAAAAGGGAAGAGTTTTTGATTTTCTTGTTAAGTGTAAAGTGTGTAGATGATAGTTCTTGCATGAAACTTGTATATATATAATCCTAGTTGGTCAAAAGTGTGCATTAGGAGTCCAAGGAACATGAGGAGGGTTTTAAGGGTTCTTGTGTTCTTGTCTTGAGTCAAAGTAACAAGGTATGGCTAGGTATTAATGAGCAAGTGAAGTACATTGACCAAATGGAAGAGTTTTCTTATATTTCTTGTATATATTGCAAAAATTTCGGCATACATATGATATATATGATATATTTTGTAACTTTTATGTATTGGGTATAAATGTGGGTATTTGTTGAAGCGTAGAAAAGTTTTGGTGGTTCCGGGAGTGCCTAAACGCAATTTATCGCGAAACGTATACACTTTACGTAACCGATAAAAATAAAATGAACAAAGACCATAATTATTCTCAAAATAATTACTTAACCCTTGCTTGATGTAAACATTTAATTGCTTGATGCCCGTTTACATTGAACGCTAATTTTTAACTTACGCGATTTAAACTTAATTCATGAAATTACAAGCAAACGCGTACAATGCTAAAAATAAATAGTAGATTTATCGACGTCGTCAATGACTTGAAAACACAGGGTGTTATAGACTTCCCCCGTTAAACGAGCCTTGTCCTCAAGGCTTACGATGCAGCACTTGACGACGGTGTGGTCTTGGTGAAGAGGTGTGGGTATTTCTTCTTGAATTGGTCTTCACGCTCCCACGTGAACTCAGGACCTCTCTTGGAGTTCCATCGAACCTTGACTAATGGGATCCGACTTCGCTTCAACCGTTTAACTTCACGACCCACTATTTCTAATGGTTCCTCAACAAAATGAAGCTTGTCATCAAGATGAAGTCCATCCAACGGAACGGCTAATGGTTCGTCGGCATGACACTTTTTCAGATTAGATACATGAAACGTATTATGAACTCTGCTCAACTCTTCTGGAAGTTCAAGCTTGTAGGCAACCTCTCCAACCTTTTCTAATACCTTGAAACATTGACGACCGAGGCTTGAACTGCTGTGTTCAAACGTCATTTAAACATTGATGACCGAGGCTTGAACTGTTGTGTTCAAACGTCATTTGAACATTGAGGAACGGGGCCTGAAGTGTTATTTTCAGCAGACACCATTTGACATTGACGACCGAGGCTTGAACTGCTGTGTTCAAACGTCATTTAAACATTGATGACCGAGGCTTGAACTGCTGTGTTCAAACATCATTTGAACATTGAGGAACGGGGCCTGAAGTGTTATTTTCAGCAGACACCATTGTCGTTGTGGTGCGAGGTCTGAACTGTTTTGAACTGCTCTGATACCAATTGTAGGTTCCCGATTAATACTTCACTTCATAACACACAAACACAAATCGAATCACGAAAGGAGAAAGAGAGTAGAAAAGATTTTGAGAGAGAGAAGAGAGAGAGATGAGAGAAAAAAGAGATAGAAAAGAAATTAGATATTATTTGAATTAGATATTTTCAAATAGAAAATATCTATATATATATCCCTACGACGCGTGGGATATTTAACTAGGACCCGGGCTCGGGTTTTGTTTGGGATTAAACCCGAAACATATACAATATTAGATTATCTATCGAGCCCGATTTCCGATAATATTTTATTACAACATTAACTAATTAAAGACCGAAGCTCCATCGTTGAGTGACCGAGCTTCCTTGTTCGACTCAATAAATTGAGGCTAACAGGATGTTTTATGCTGATGCGTTTAATTATGACAGAATTATACATGTCTAGGTTTTAGGAAGAAGTACCGCCTAAATCTTGGAATGATATGTCGCCTCGAGATAAGCACTCATTGCACTAAATAAACAAACCAACGTTTTAATTGGATTAATCATGGTTAATAAAGTTTTCTTATATTTGGCTAGATCGTTCTTCTATCTTTTGTTAATCTGCTTGTGTGTGTTATTGTATTTTAAATTGATCTAAGTTACCACAAAACCTGTGCCAGTCTCTCAGACTGAACCGCCTCTTATCCGTTAGAATTAGGATTAACATATGTTTAGCATAGGTTTAACATAGATTAGAATTAAGATAGTTTAAATTAACTTAGCTTAGTTAACCAAAATATTGATAGAACTATAGATTAACACTCTCGCTCTTAGTGATTGATACCCTACTTACCAACGAAACTACATCTGATCGGGTACACTGCCCGTTAAAGTGTTGTTATAGGTAAAATCGGCAAAATATAAATGTAAAACTTGATAACTAAAATAAAAACCTACACGACGACACATCACAAATAAAGTGAGAAGTTGATTGCAGTTACACCTATAATCAAAAACAAGAAAGTTAGGTTTGCAGAACCTTGTACATCATCAAGAAATACATAAAAACAAGTAGACTCTTGCAAAACTAAGGATACTAACAAACCTTTGTTGCCTTCTATAGTGCAAATCAGTTCTACTAGTGCTAGCGGATCAAAGCCTTCAGGAAATACAAAGAAACATAGGATCTCACGACCAACTAGTAGGAACAAGAAGAATAAAGTAGAAGACCACCTTATGAGCGTTAAATCTTGTTTGAATAAAAAGAATTGTGTTTCTGAACCTGTTTCTAATGCAAATGTTAAGCATTATGTTTTAAGTGCGAATTCTGAGCTTATTTGTTCTACATGTAATGAATGTATGTTTGATGCTATTCATGATTTATATGTTCTTAATATTCTGAATGATGTGAATGTGGTGTTAAATCTAAATCTGTTAAGAGCAAAAAGAAGAAAGATTGGAAACCTACGGGTAATGTCTTTACTAATGTTGGATATAGATGGATACCTACAGGTCGGACGTTTACTATAGATGGAAATACGTGCCTTTTAACTAGGATTACCTCCACTACAGTAGTGCCTCCTAAGAAACCACTTTCAACAACAGTAGTTAAGATAACTCCGCCCAGTAGCAATAATTCAGGGAAACTCAAAGACATAACAAATGTAGGTTCGAATAGCAAATCTAAGAGTGTAGAATCTAAGGTTTCATAACAACTCATAACCTAACAAAAATTAGGGATCCAATGTTTCCACTTCTCCATCTTCTTCCCGTGCCTATTTCAGGTCGTTCAAATCATCCTTTAGTACATGGAATCGGGTTGCTCCAAGCACATGACTGGGTAACGCTCTTAGCTTATCAACTTTGTTAGTAAACTCATGGGTACTGTTAGATTTAGGAATGATCATGTTGCAGCAATCATGGGCTATGGGGATTATCATATAGGAAATGTCACAATTTCTTGGGTTTATTATGTGGAGGGGTTATGACACAACTTATTTTCAGTGGGCCATTTCTGTGATTCTGATCTCGAAGCAGCATGTCGCAAACACACCTGTTTTGTTCGTAACTTGGAAGGTGTGAATCTACTCAAGGGATCAAGGGGCACAAATTTGTATACTATGTCACTAGAAGAAATGATGCAATCCTCTCTAATTAGTCCCTTGTCTAAAGCTTCAAAGACCAAGTGTTGGTTATGGCATCGAAGGTTATCTCATTTAAACTTTGACACTATCAATGAACTTGCCAAACAAGGTCTTGTCTGAGGGCTACCCAAATTAAAGTATCATAAAGATCACTTATGTTCTGCCTACTCTTTAGCGAAAAGCAAGAAACAAACCCACAAACCCAAAGCTGAAGACTCCATTAAAAAAAGTTGTATTTGTTGCACATGGATCTTTACGGTCCAATGAGAATTGAAAGTATCAATGGGAAAAAGTATATATTGGTTATTGTTGATGATTATTCTCTGTTTACTTGGGTGAAATTTCTACGATCAAAGGATGAAACTCTAGAGTTCGTGATTAAGTTTCTGAAACAAATTCAAGTTCGTTTAAATGCAACTATCAGGAATATTAGAACAAATAATGGAACAGAGTTTGTCAACCAGATGCTGAAAGCCTATTATGAAGATGTTGGGATCTCACATCAAACTTTAGTTGCACGTACTCTACAATAGAATGGTGTTGTCGAAAGATGGAACTGGACTTTGGTGGAAGCTACTCGCACAATGTTGATATTTTCTAAGGCTCCATTATTTCTGTGGACAAAAACAGTAGCAAAAGCTTGTTTTAACCAGAACCGATCTTTAATCTGTAACGTCACAACAAAACACCTTATGAACTTCTACATGATAAGAAACCCGACTTAACATATTTTCATGTCTTTGGTGCCTTGTGTTATCTAACTAATGATAGTGAAGATCAAGGTAAGCTTAAACCCAAAGCTAGTATTGGAATTTTCATCGGCTACTCTCTCAAAGAAGGCTTACCGAATCTATAACAAGCAGACCCAGTTGATCATCGAAACTATCCATGTTGAATTTGATGAGCTGACAACAATGGCTTCTGAACAATTTGGTTTAGGACTCGAGCTTCAACTTTTGACTCCTAGAACAATCAGTTCAGGACTCGTGCATAATCCATCTTCCTCAACACCTTATGTTCCATCAACAAAGAAAGATTAGGATATCTTGTTTCAACCCATGTTCGATGAATACTTTAATCCTTCCTCAAGTGTTGTGTCTCATGGACTTCCCGTTGTTGCTCCACAAGTTGTTGATATAACCGGCCTCTCTCAAGGTGTTGAAGAATAGTTACAACCAGCACAATTTGATAATGATCCTTTCCAAGATATTCTCACTTCAGAAACAAGTTCTCAAGGATCATCGTCAAATTTGTAACCAACCAACCATCAACCATTAGAGCATCTTAGAAATTTGGGCAAAGAACCATCCGTTGACTAATGTGATCGGCAATCCTTCTCGACCAGTCTCAACACGTAAACAGCTACAAACTGATGCCATGTGGTGTTACTTTGATGCCTTCCTTACTTCTATCGAACCCAAGAATTATAAAGAAGTGTTGCTTGAATCTTCATGGATCGAAGCAATGCAAGAAGAAATCCATAAGTTTGAACGTCTAGAAGTTTAGGAATTAGTACCCCGTCTAGATTATATCATGACGATTCACCTCAAGTGGATCTTTAAAGTTAAGCGCGATGAATTTGGGGGTGTATTGAAAACAAGGCTAGGTTGGTAGCTAAGGGGTATCGTCAAGAGAAGGGAATTAATTTTGAGGAATCATTCACACTTGTTACTCGAATTGAGGCCATATGAATCTTCGTTGCAAATGCTGCTAATTAGAACATGACAATTTACCAAATGAATGTCAAGACTGCATTCTGAAATGGCGAGCTACGAGAAGAGGTCCATGTTAGTCAACTAGAGGGCTTTGTAGATCAAGACAATCCTACCCACGTGTACAGGCTGAAGAGAGCTCTCTATGGCTTAAAGCAGGCTCATCACGCTTGGTATGATATGTTGTCGACGTTTCTACTATCTCAGGAGTTCTTCAAAGGTGTTGTCGATCCCACATTATTCACAAGGAAAGAAGGTAAAGACATACTACTAATACAAATTTACGTAGATGACATTATTTTTACCTCTACTGAGCCTGCTCTTTGTGATGTATTTGCTAATATAATGAGTTATAAATTTAAGATGTCAATGATGGGCAAAAATCTTTCTTTATTGGACTACAGATTTCTCAAAGTCCTAGAGGCATCTTTATTAACCAGTCAAAATATGCTCTAGAAATAATAAAGAAATACGGTACGGAATCTAGTGACTCGGTTGACACCCCTATGGTGGACAGAACCAATCTGGATGAAGATCTACAGGGGACACCAGTTGATCCTACCCGTTACTGTGGTATGATCGGCTCCGTCATGTAGCTCACATCTAGTAGACCCGATCTTGCATTTGTAGTATGCATGTGTGCCCGGTATCAGGCAAGGCCTACCAAAAAGCACTTACATGCAATGAAACGGATCTTTTGATACCTGAAAGGAATCCCAAATATAGGTCTTGGTATTCGAAAGATACCGGTATTGCACTAACAGCTTATGTAGATGCCGATCATGCTAGGTGTCAAGATATTAGAAGAAGTACCTTTGTCAGTGCATAGTTCTTGGGCGACAAATTGGTCAGCTGGTCTTCCAAAAGGAAAAAGAGCATTGCTATCTCAAGAGCAGAGGCAGAATACACTACCCTATCTGGATGTTGTGCCAAAATCCTATGGATGAGATCACAACTGACAGACTATGGGTTTGCATTCAACAAAATCCCTCTGTATTGTGATAACAAGAGTTCTATTGCTCTATAGTGTAACAATGTCCAGCACTCAAGATCTAAACACATTGATGAAATCAAATAACGTCTATTTTATAGCATCATTTATCCCAGCTATATTGCTCATTTACATTATTTATGCATGAATTGGTACTTAATTGCTTATATATATGATTTCCAGTAAATATCGAGCAAATAGTGAAAGATAATCAAAAGTGTAACACCCCCAAATTGGGTCGCAGCGGAATAAGGGTCCGGGGCATGTTACTTCATAGATTAATAACACAAGATATATATAGAACGACCAAAAAGTCGTTTTAAAACTGATACATTGGATTTAACAAATATTTGATACAAATAGCCCGAAGCTTTAACTTGTTCCTTATTATTATTACAAAGATACTAGTTCACAACACATGAGTTTCCCAAAACATAATACAACTTATCCTTTAAGCATGTCATCCCAAACAAAATCCACCAATGTATCCTTAGCTCTTATGGCTTAAGATCTCCTGAAAAACATTGCTTTAAAACGTCAACAATAATGTTGGTGAATTCATAGGTTTGATAAATCATAATATGCAGGACCGCAAGACTTTCCCCGTGATAATGCAACACATGCAGACATCACAAAACCAGATTACATTTTCCTAAGCTCATGACACTGAAGCTCGACGATCTTTCTTGCAATAATATATATTGTAATTTCTGCCCAATTAGATGTTTAACCCGAAACATCCCCAAATTCGACATGCTATACGTTCGTTCCCGGTGATAGCTAGTCACCCGAACGGGGAGGTCGTTTCCCCAAATAGATCTATTCATAACATTCGCGCTCACATAATGTAATTAACAACTACATCTATGCAATTGACAGTTCATGATAATAGGCTCAACTTGGGTTATCGCTACTTAGGCAAACATGTAATCAATATAAAATATCCACTTGCGTCCAATTTATAAACAACCCTATAGTTATAAATCATTGAAATCGTAAAAATGTGGGGCTATGAACTCATCTTGAGTTCTGATAATCCAAATATCACAGATAATGTGTCACACAAATCGTCAGATGCAACCTATTTAAATTAAGGTCGTATAAGCACTAATCGCCTTGATTAACTAACATCATATACAGGTCTGTGTTAGTTACATCATACTATCGTTTGGGCTATCATAATTAAGAGGTCATGTAGTGAACGTATAAGGAGCTAGGACACTTTAAATCGTAATATCTCCTGAACTCGTCGATACGTCACCGTAGAGGCCTCATTATGAGAAACGCCCCTAGTCATATAGTACTTTGATAAACCACATATAATTCTATATTAGTTCGATCAACCATCTAATTGTTTGGAGAATATATTGCGTCTAATATGTAAAAACGTTGTATAATTATCGTATGTGTAAATTATAGCTTACTTTTGCGTCGTAATCGTCGTATTTTATTCGTTATAGCTCCGTTTTTAGCGATTCTTTCGAGCACGTTCTCGTAGTTGAAAGTTCTACTTATTTATGAGGTTTACAAAAATAATTATTTCTGTCATGAATAGTAACTTTTATAAAAATAGTTTTATAAAAGTATTAATTGTCGTAAACTCGCGAAATTCATAACTCGTTCGTTATTAATTGAAAAATTACGATTCTTATCATTTTGGAATCCTAAAAATATGTGTAATCTGTCAAAATTACTCAACTTGCTGTTTTATATAATTTTTATAAATTGTTTTATAAAAATTCTTTTATAAATCCGTTTAATTAACGTATAACTCGTAATTAGCGTAACTTTTTCGTTATTTATCCGTTTGACAAGTTTCTTACCTTTTCGGAATCGTCATGATGTGTAGAATTTTATAAAAACATAAAATAATATGTTATTTACACGAATTTTGGACAGAATCTTTGCATGACTTTGTTAAGTCCATTTCTAACCTTTGTTTCCATATCTTCACTTTATAACTTTTACCACTTGTCTTATATTCCATATATGCTATATATCATAGGTATATTAAAGTCCATAATCCCATACAATGTCCATTTGTCCAAATTTATAAGTCCATCAATATCCTTATAAACCATAACTTTTGTACTTAACTATTTATCACTAGTTTTATATATAACCATTTTTATACATAAACCAAGAGTGTACAAATCTTTCCATCTTTTTATAACCTCATTTTAGTGATCATATAACATTACTAAAAGTCCATAATCCACATTAACATGTCATTTGCACTTCTTTTCCTTGTAACATATCAAGTGTACTTTATAAACCCTAATTTGTAGTTAATCATTTTTACACCAAAACAACATGGTACAATACTTTCTCATCCATTTTAACATGATATTAGCAATATCACAACATATATAATAGTGTACAAAATGATCATTACAAGTAAAAACTCCATTTACATGATAAAAATCCTAAATGGTGATTCAAGCTATAAAGATATAACATATGCATATAATGATAAATGTAAGAATATAAAGAGTTCTAGATGACCTTATGATGTATGAAGATGATGACAATCAAGTGCTAAACCCTTGTTTAGACTTAAAATCAAAGCTTGCACAATGAAAACCCTAGTTTTCCAAGTGAAAACCCTAGCTTCCCTTTTCTTGATTAAAGCTTGAATATGGTTAACCAATGCTTGGAACCATCTTAGAATACCTTAGATATGATGTGTATAAGTGTGTATGGGTTGTAGAAAAATTGATATGGATTTGGTATGGTTGTTGTTTGTAGCCGTGAGCTCAAAGAGAGGACAAGGAAAAGACTTTTTGATTGTCGGTTGACAGGGCAGTGAGATGGGTGGTAGTTGAAACATGCAGATGAAGACCATATTCAAGAGTACTACGAACATACCCAAGAATCCGCTTAAAATAAGCAATATGAGGCTTACAAGATAATACATATAGAGATAAACTTTTTGAATAACATAAGAAATATGTGGTCGCGTAAAAGTAAGATACGAAAGAGAACCCGCTAAGGTACGATACAAGGTGGAATCAGAAACCGCGTCACCATTAGGACCCAATTGGGATTCAGTATCACCTTGAGTCTTTCAAGGATTTCAATGCTACATGTGGGCTCTCTCAAGTATTTACTCAACATATTTATATTTTGATAGAAACATACATGTCGAAGTTTGCTAAGCCGAGATGCCAAGGAAATGATTAAGAGAGCCAAGATCGGTCATAGAAAACTCGGCATGTAAGGAGCTAATGACCTGCTTTAGAAATGTTGCAGAAGATGTTGTAAGAATGATATCATCGATATATATTAATAAATAGGCAATGGCAGTCCCATGATGAATAGTAAACAACAAGGAGTCAGTTTTGTTGTGCTGAAAACCAACTTTAGTAGCATAAAAGGCAAACTTGTTAATACAAAGAATCATGTAAAAATGTTATTTCTATTTTACAATGTTCTAACTTTTATTGATGATAAATATGAAATCGTATTACGTAAAGTTAAAGTTAACAAGTTTTAAACGTAAGTTTTATCATCGTCACAATTACTAAAGGTAGGAAGGGTGATTGTTTAAACACTTTAAGTCATGATCAAGGAAAATATTTTTCATTCACAAAGTATACTAAAATGTATAATTACAGTTTTAGCAAGTATACAAAGTTAAATTACACATTTTATATTTGTAACTAATCTAACAAAATTATTTACACATTTTTATAAGTAACCAAATGAGGATTACTTACACAATCATCTTTGCAAGTTAATCAAAGAACTTGCACTTTGCATATTTTTAAACACAAGTCACTTACCTTTTTAAGTATACAAATATACTTTCTATTCTAAACACATTTCGTAAAAGAAAAATGCATAGTGATTTATACCTCATGTGTGACATCACAAAAATCTTTACAAATCTAAAAATCTGACATTCAAAGATATGAAAAGATATGGAAAGTTTTGTAAGATTTCTTGAGTGAGAATCTCTCCAAATCCAACTGGCTGTAAGACCCTTCGTGGTGAAGGACGGGTCCATTTAAAAGGGATCCATGGGTTTCGTCTATCTTGGCCTATAAACAAAAGTGGCTTGCCAAAGCCTCTTTCATCAACTCTCATACATTCTTTTTGGCATATTCTTTTGTTCTAATAAGTCCTTGATCATTACTTAGTGTATATACTTTCATTTTAGTGACTCTTGACTAACCATTGTCTTGCAAGTCAAGCAACACATCCCATATAAGACGTAGAAGCCTCACGACACTTGACGGTCATGTTCATACATACTTAGATCTTATATCTTTGTATATTCAGTAGCATACTCATTTGTATCATATATCATACACCATTGTAGAGTGAAAGATCATTGAGATACATGTTGGTTCTACCTCGAACTAGAACTTGGTATCTAGCTTTGTATCGAAAAAAGTGTAAGCGGCGTTAGGTTGGTTCTACCTTAATCTAGAACTTTGTATTTAGTTTAGGTTCAGAAATCATAAGTGACATTGTAAGTTTTCTCCATCGATGAAGGAGCTTATTAACATAGTGCATTGAAACTCTCAAGTTGGGTACTCGGGGAGTGGATTAAGGCGAGAAAAGGAGTTATCGTAGCAGAACCAATATAAACACTCATGCATCGGTACAATATTTCCATTCTCTATTTATTATCTTGTATGTATATTATTTATCATCAATTTCTATATCAACAAGATCTCACATATAAAGTTTTGTAAATATATTCTAAAAACGGTAAAACTATTTAAACCCCCCTCCCCTTCTAGTTTTCCACGATTAGTAGGATAATATTTAATGAACAAAACATACCATAAAAGTTTTGGTGTAATGTCGTAGACACATCCACATATATACTTAACAGAATTTTAATTAGAAATTTTTTGGGTAAAACGCCTTATGAGTTATATAGAAGTAAGAAACCAACTTTAGGCTACTTTAGAGTGTTTGGAAGCAAGTGCTTCATTTTGAACACTCGAGATTACTTCCCTAATTTTGACCCAAATTCATACGAAGGTGTTTTCCTTGGATATTCCCAAAATAGTAAAGCTTATGTCGTTTTATATAAACACGCCATGAAAGTTGAGGAATCGTTGAATATAACATTCCACGAACGTCCAACTCCCTCTAAGACATCACCTTTGGTAGATGATGACTTAGTTGAAAGTTAAGTCATTAAAAATAAAGTCAACGTAGTTGACCTCAAGGAATATAGACCATTAAATAATGAAATTTTAAATGTTAAAAAGTTTAAAAACCATCCTCTAGATAAGGTCATAGGAAAGTTAAATTAAAGAACCATAAAGTCACAAGTTCAAAACCAAAGTAATTTCTTTTGTTTCGTGACGATTATTGAACCCAAAAATGTAAATGAAGTTATTAAAGACGAAAGTTTGGTCATTGTTATGCAAGGAGAACTAAATCAATTTGTTGCAAACGATGTTTGGGATTTAGTGCCTCGACATAAGGATCAAACCATAATCGGAACATAATGATTCTTTTGTAATATATTAGATGAAAATGGAATCGTGTCTAGAAACAAAGCTAGGCTTGTCACACAAGGTTATAATCAACAAGAAGGAATTCACCACGATGAAACTTTGGCTTTGGTAGCTAGGCTCGAGTCTATTAGAATACCACTTGCATGTGCACATGATTTTGAACTTTTTCAAATGGATGTCAAAAGTTCATTTTTGAATGGTTTTATAAATGAGGAGGTTTTTGTTGCTCAACCTCTGGGCTTCGTTCATTTTGAAAAACCAAATCATGTCTTTAAATTTATAAAAAAAGGCTTTATATGATCTTAAGCAAGCACCAAAAGCATGGTATGATCGACTTAAGGCATTTTTAGTAAAACATAAGTATAGTATGGTTAGTAGATAATACTCTCTTTACCAAGAAAAAGGATTCATAATTTATTATAGTCCAAATATATGTGGACGACATTATATTCTGATCAAATTGTCAAGAGTTATGCGACGATTTTTCTAAAATCATGCACGACGAGTTCAAAACGAGTATGATGGGCAAACTTAACTTTTTACTTTGTTTACAAATTAAGAAAATGGAAGACGGTATCTTCTTTAACCAATCTAATTACATAAAAGAAATGCTTAAGAAATTCGGTTAAGATTATTCTAAACCAATTAAGACACCTATGCCAGGGGAGACAAAATTAACTAAGGATGACGAAGTAGAATCTATGGATGGTACTAAATATAGAGGTATGATTGGTAGTTTATTATATCTTACGACGAGTAGGCCGGATATTATGTTTAGTGTATGTCTTTATGCACGTTTTCAAGAAGACCCAAAAACGTCACATTTTGAAGTCGTCAAGAGAATATTTAGATACATTATAGGCACTACACACCTAGGATTATGGTATCCCTAAGGAACGAGTGTATAAACCTTAGTGTATGCCTACTCAGATCACGTCGGTGATTATGTAGATAAGAAAAGCATAAGCATAGTGTGCACGTTCGTTGAATGTTGTCTAACATCTTGTTTCTTAAAGAAGCAAACGACTCTCGCAATCTCAACAGCCGAAGCCAAATATGTATCCGTCGGAAAGGTGTTTCAAAGAGTACTATGGATGAAACAAGCTCTTGTCGACTACAACATCAAGCTTAACCACATTCTCATCCTATGCGAAAACAAAGGTGCGATCGACTTAAGTAAGAACCCCGTTCAACACGCTCACACCAAACATATAGAAATACGTCATTATTTCCTTCGGGCCAATGTTCAAAAGGGAAATTTTTTATCGAGAAAGCTTCCTCCGAAAATAGCATTTTTGACATTCTAACTAAACTACTTAAACGTGAACCTTTTAACCTTCTTAGATTGGGATTAGGACTCATGAAACATCTTCCATAAACAAACCTAAGCAGTAGGATTGCCAACTTGTTGATTCATCTGAATTCTTCAAGTCACATTCATTAAATGTCATATCCAAAAAACCAATAATCCGACATTTTAGAAACATATGTTAAAATGCTCATCTCAATGCTAACTAGGCTAGTTATGCACCCTCGAGTAATAATGTACTCACGGGGAGTATACTTAAGAAACTCATGTCGTTTCACTTGTCCTCGCGAAATGGATATACGCTCAAGACTAAGTGTATCCACTACACACTAAGATAGGGTCTCCCGCCTAAACCAGCTTGACCGAATCCCGTGGATTCTACCTGACTATATCTTTAAAAGAAATAGTCAAATATTTAAGCTTCCTTAAAACAGATGCCATGGATCTGTTCTTAATGAAGGATGGATTCCTTAGAAAGGGATTTGTGAGTCTGTTATTCAGACGGTATCAGTAAGTTAAAACAGCCCCAAAACATAAACTCTTCTCATTATTCAAAATATAAAAACGGGCACTCTCTTCTCCAAATCCATCCTAAGCAATTTATGGGCAATTCCATCACGAATTAGACACTCCTAATCATCCTCTGACATCACTGTAAATGATTTCAATCTTTAATTATCTCGATCTTGTATCTAGGGTTCTACTTTGTTCATAACACCAACTTGGGGATTTTTGATGTTTTTTGCTAATTTTAGGAATAGGATTTCCAATGTATAACTAATTATGATTCCCCTAGTAAGGAATTGAATAGTTCATTGTTAAGAAATCGTTTTTTCGTAAATACCCTAAATTTAATTTTTCGGAAAAACTTCTCACGACTAGGAAATTCTCAAAAATAGATTTTTCTCGCATAATACATAGAAAAAACGTTTTCATCATCATTCTCATCTCGTGAATATTTAAGAATGTACATAACTAATATGTATTTTTCAACATATTCATCCGAGCCACATTGAATAAAGGAATGTTTGGTTATCTCATATATTTGTTTTTCTTTTGAGTCGAGTCGCGTCACCACATTGTTTTCATATAGGGACACACTAGAACAACATTATGCTTATTTTGTATTTTTTTCGTTTATTAAAATCGTTTCGTGATTGTCTAGGTCTCATCATAGCTAGCGCCACCCAAAATGACTACCGTGATACCGCTAACTACATGCCCGAAATATATAAAACCAAAGTCATGCCCAAAAAGGACAAATACATCTATTGGGAACTCGAGAAACATCTCTTTCATGAGGGAAGAGTCATTCATTCATCCTTTCTCAATAACACCAATATCTTTGCCAATTTTTGGCCATAAACTTTAAATGTCTTTTCACTATCAATGAACCTATTTTCCTTCGTTTTTTGATCTACTTCTACATAGTGTTCGCATCTCTCATGAATATTACATGTCCATTTCTATTTACTTTATGACCGAATAGCGTGACTTTGTTTTTTCACTTCCTCTCTTTGCTAAAATCCTCCGTATTTCATGCAAAGGAGCATGTTCCTACACCAAGGATTGGTCTCTTAAATCCCTTTCTTCGAGCCTTGATAATGTAGAAGGCTCTCCCTACTACACCGCTTTAGCCAATACCAAAATCGTTCGTCAAATTGTTTTCGTTAAAATAATTGTTTTCACTCGAACCAAATGAAACAGGACTATCATCAACAAACACCCTTTCCAAATGGAACTCAATGAGCTCATCCAAGATTTCAAAAAGTAGGAACAAATTTTTCATGAAAACATCGAGTATCTCACGAGGAACAAAGATACCCTAATGCTTCTTTGTTATATATGATCTATGGTGAGCACCTCTCATCAAACCAACATTGTTCTTCCATATGCTATGCTTCTCACCCGACTCTTTTCATGTTTTCGCTATGCAACCAAACCCTTTCACTCCTGCATACACCCTCTCGGTTAGTTGATGCTGTTTCGTTCCTTATCAATATATCATAAAGTATTTCGGTTGTTAGTTTTGTATTGCGGGTTTTGCTTGTTGCTACCACCTACATGAGAGAACTTACACCAAATAAAAATGCATCGGATGAGTTCAAACAAACAAAAGGGATGTTTAGTGTTTCGGGAAAACATTGTCCAAGATGAAGAAGAAGTTGGACAATTTGTGAGAAAGAGTTATGATGGTTGGTACATTATGCACATTATGGTCTTTATCTTATGCTTTATGACTTGTGAATGTTTCTAGGATTTAACTTTATGCTTGATATTGCTTGAGCTTCATTGTAGGATGTTTAACTATTAACGGATTTGCTATTAGGGTGTTTGGTTTATGCTCATTTTATAGTATATGATCATTATTATTGCTTACATAGGTTTTGAAGGTATCGATCCATGATATTTGAGCATAAAACATGTTTTATATTAGTTACATTTAGGTTTTTGGCAAATTTTTAGTGTCATTTGGGTTGTGTAAACCTTCTGTGAAGGTTCCATCACACAGTCTCATGGGTTCCTTCTTGAAGAAGGACGGATCTCTTTCAAAGGGATCTGTCGGATTCGTGGGGTATGCTCTTAGATCAATGATCATTTTTCTTTACCATCATTTTTACCACTTTTACACTCAAACTTACCATAGGCTGACTTTATTTTGACTTTTTGAGATGTCTTACTTAACAAATCTTAATCGTTTGATTTTAGCTTCTTACTAACGGAAGAACATTTGATTTTGCATGGGTTATCACTATAAATAAGCCCTTATTCTTCTTACCATTTCACTTGCATCTTTCACCACTACAATTTACCACCACCTCTTCGAAACTCAGCCCCTAACCACCACACCATGACTAAAGCATCTAGTGCTTCCTCCACCACTCAAGTCACTTATAGGACGGCTCGTATTAGTGTCTAACCTTGTAACTACATCAACTTAGGCTCATCTAGTGAATCATCACCAAGTAGAACCACTGTGTCACTTAATCTTGGTACCACCAATTCACCACCACAAGAGTCAACCCAAGCTCCACCATCACCACCACCACAAGCTACACCTCAAACCACTCCACTACCACAAGCCACGACACCACCACTAACACCATCACAACCACCCAGAGAACAACCATTACTATCCACCAACATTGAGCCTTTAGAGTTCATTTTACCACTCCACCCACTTCTCTACATCCATTTATGGATGACTTAGAAGACTTACCACCTAGGACTTCACATCTACCACCACCACTAAACTTTACGTCCATTGAGCGTATTGCTCTTCAACCTCTTTGTCCGAGCTTTGTGCCGGATCAAATGGACATAAAACCACCACCACCATCATTCCTACCAAGCAACATTTTTGACACCCTTGACCATTCTCTCTGGATCAATGGACCACCACCACCTCCCGCATACCGCTACGAGCATTGGTTCGAATGTTGTCAACGCACTCAAGTTCTCGTTCACAAAGTTTGTGACGAGATGCGTTTCATCCTAAACATTTTTGAGCGCCTAGAAGCTTTATCATCAAAACTTCCTGTAAGATGTGGTGTTAGAAGTACAAGTGAAATGGACTTTTTTATGGACTTTTTATTTTTAGGACTATATAGTTTTTTTGTTTCTTTTAGGATTTACTAAAAGAAACATTATATTTCTAGTTTATTTCCTTCATTTTAGGACTTTAGTTTATCTTTTGAGAATTTAGTCATATTCTCATTTTTACTTATGTTTCATGTAGTTTTTGTAACTACATTTCGTATGGTTTAGTTTTATTAAATGGCATATGAGTGTCTTGGTCATGGTTGCTTATGGTTATGTTGATTATGGTTGTTTACTCTTTTTATTATATACATTGTTGTCATATATCTCCCTCGTCTAAGGACATCGGTTGTTTGGCACTAATCTTTGCTTTGTAGGTTCATACTGACGCCTTCTAAGCAAGGGGAGCATTCGTTAATATTGCATATTATATATACCTCGGTATATATACTCGTCTAAGGACTACCACATATTGTATTGCACTAAAAAGACTTTGTAGCTTTCAAAATCCACGCATCGGGTACTCGGCACCCTCATTAATAGGGAATATCCGTAAAGTGGAGTAGTTGTGCCCCAAGTATTTTCTTTTGACACTCTTTTTGTTTTGACAAAAAGAGGGAGAAGGACTTAAAATTTGAACTTTAAAACTTTTTATTTTACAAATTTACTTAAAACGCGTTTATATTTTGTCCTCAACAAAAAAAGGAGTTTGTTAATACAAATAATCGTGTAAAAATATTATTTCTATTTTCCGATATTCTAAGTTTTATTGTCGACAAATATAAAATCGTATTATGTAAAGTTTAAAATAAAAACGTTTTAAACATAGTTTTATCGTCGTCAAAATCACTAAAGGTATGAATGATGATTGTTTAAACACTTTAAGTCGTGATCAAGGATAATATTTTTCAATCACAAAGTATACTAAAATGTATACTTATATTTTTAGTAAGTATACAAAGGTAACTTGCACATTTTACTTTTGTAAGTAATCTAACAAAGTTACTTACACAATTTTATAAGCAACCAAGTGAATATTACATACACATTTCATCTTTGCAAGTTAATCAAATGTACTTGCACTTTGCATATTTTTAAACACAAGTCACTTACCTTTTTAAGTATACATATATACGTTCTATTTTAAACACATTTTAAAAAAAATGCATAGTGATTTTTAGCTCATGGATGACATCACAAAAATCTTTCCAAATCTAGAAATCGGACATTCAAATATATGGAAAGATTTTGTAATATTTCTTGAGTGAGAATCTTTCCAAATCCAACTAGTTGTCAGACCCACGGATCACTTTGTAGTGAAGGACGGATCCCTTTAAAAAGGATTTGTAGGATCCATGGTGCAATCAGTCTTTGCCTATATATAGAAATGACTTGCCAAATCATTTTTCATAAACTCTAATACATTATTTTCAGCATATTCTTTCATTCTAATCAGTCCTTGATCATTACTTGGTGTATATACTTTCATTTTAGTGATTCTTTACTAACCATTGTCTTGTCAGTCAAGTAACGAATCGCATACAAGACGTTGAAGCCTCAAGACACTTGACGCTCGTATTCATACATACTTAGATCTTATATCTTTATATATTCAGTAGCATACTTATTTGTATCATATATCATACACCCTTGTAGAGTGAAAGATCGATGAGATTAGGTTGGTTCCACCTCGAACTAGAACTCTGTATCTAGCTTTGTACAAAAAAAAGTGTACACGATGTTAGGTTGGTTCTACCTCGAACTAGAACTCCATATTTAGCTTAGTACAAGAAAAAGTGTAAGCGATGTTGTAAGGTTTCTCTACCAGTGAAGGTCCATGTTGACATAGTGATTGAAACTCTTGAGTTGGGTACTCGAGGAGTGGAGTAAGGCGGGAAAAAAGAGTTCTCGTAGCCGAACCACTATAAACACTTGTGCGTCGGTTTGATCTTTCCATTCTCTATTTATTATCTTGTCTATATATTATCTATCATCAATTGCCTATATCAACAAAATCTCACATATAAAGTTTCGTGAATATATGTTAAAAACAGTAAAAATAATCAACCCTCCCCTTCTATTTTTCCATAAAATCGTTTAAACCAAGCGCACGGAGATTGCTTAAGCCCATATAGTGATCGCTTCAAGTGACAAACATAATCGCGGTGAACGGGATCAACAAACTCTAGAGGTTTATGCATATAAACTGTCTCGGAAAGATGACCATGAAAAAAAGCATTCTTTATATCCAACTCATGATTAGACCAAGCCCATGAAATTAAAAGTCTCAAAACAGTATGGATCGTCACGGTTTAAAAACCAAACTAAAAGTCTCATCACAAAATGATTTCCTGTTGCTGACTGTAACCATGGGCTACCAAGTGAGCCTTGACCTGCTAAGTGATCCATCTGCATTAAACTTGTGCCTAAAAAGCCACATAGATTGCACAATATTCACATTAGTAGGACGGACACAAGCACTCCCGTACCATTAATAATCAAAGCATTATTTTCCTCTAACATAGCGTTTTTCCAATTAGTATCATGAAGAGCATGAGTATGAGACTTTGGGATCTGAGACATAGTAGCGACATTAAGAGACATACTTTCAAATGGTTTTGAATACCAGAGTTTGCACGTGTAACCATGGGATGAACATTATGGACAGGTTCGGGTGATGTGTTGGTCACAGAATGGACAACAGAGGGGTTAGAGGTTGAGGTAGTTTGTTGTTGGGCCACTGCTGAAACAATTTATGGTGGCTTAGGATTGGTTTGGTGGGATAGGGTTAGAGGGGCAGTGTGTTGTTGTACAACATCATACATTTTGTAAACTCACATTTAAAAGTTTACTTACATTTTATTATTACGACATTACTTTTATTTATAAGAATAATGTTTTATTAACAACTAGCGTAAATCTTCTACTTTAGGAAATGATCCGAACCAAATCTTTCATTGAAAATAGTTTAATCCATGTTATGTAGTAATCCAAAACACTTAAGGAAAGAATAAAATTTGTTTTTAATGGGAAGACATAAACACACTATTTTTGGATTAAGTGTTCAACACTTGTAGAAAGTATCTAAACTACTTTTCTTAAACATCTTTTTAAGAATCACATAAATGGTTAAAACCCAAGCAAATTCAGACTGATCACTCAATAAGCAAAGCTGATTTTTTAGCTTATAACGGACCCACGCCTATTTAAGCAAGGTTCATGCACATCATTTTAACTCACCCTTTCCAATCATATTATATACATATTTACATACATTCTTTGATCATTAACTTGTTGTAATAACCATCTAAGTGATCCATACATACATCTACTTTCAAGCAAAGGAAGAACAAAAGAAGAAACCTATATGTTTTATGCGTTGTATTTATTAGCCTCTTGTATTTACAACTTAGTTGTAACATTGTATTTCATTATCATACACCAAAGTTCATAAACCTATCATGAACCAAAATAGAGGGTTAGGTTAGTATTTTAGTTCTTATTCTACAAAGTGTGAAAGGTTGGTTCTACCTCGACAAAGAATCGATATTTAGCTTAGTATCGGTAAAAATTGTAAGCGATGTTGTAATGTTTTTTCTGCCAAGGGAGCTTGTCGGCATAGTGAAGTGAACTCTCGATTCGGAAACTCGGGGAGTGGAGTAAGGCGGGGAAGAGAGCATCAATACTGAACCATTATAAATCCTTGCATTGCGGTTTGATCATTCTTTTACATTCTTGTTATATTGTTATTACTTTCTTTACATGCATTGATTTATTTTCTCGATTGTGGTTTGAGTTCACATATAAGTTTCGAAACAACGATTTTAAACGGTTAAACTATTCAACCCCTTTCTTGTTTTCCGCACATGGAATGATGTGTGGTACACGTTTATTGGCAACGTGCAAGTGCGGGTAGCAAAGACACCCGAATACACGTAAGTAGTCATAGGTTGGGATTTATTGTAAAGTTTGGTGAAGGGAATTTCATTTTGAATGGAAATAGAAGAAAATATATTTAAGAAATGGGTGGTCATATGAAGTGCTTCCACCCAATAAGAGGAAGGAATGTGTGCTTGAAAAATGAGGGTGCTGACAACATTATTAAATGTATGAAGTATACGTTCTGACTTCGCATTTTGTTGAGATGTCTTAGGACATGATAAGCGAAACTGCATGCCATGCTTACGGAAAAGTATATGGAAGCGACTGCCTTCAAATTCGCCCCCATTGTGACATTGCAAAGCCTTAATGTCGGCACAGAATTGGTTATTTACAAAAGCACGAAAAGCAACAAAATTATCATACAAGTCAGGTTTATTATGTAACGGATCACCAAACAAAATGAGAAAAATGAACTTAAAAAAATTACGTAATATCTCGACACTAAATTGGTTATTTACATAAGGCAACAGGATAGTATAACAGGGGGGCTCATCTTAAGAGCAGTATCACTTAGAGCTAGTCTAACCAACCAATGGCTACATTCCTAAACTCAAACAAGCACAAATAATCTAAGTTCCTCGCATCATTACATGCCTTGCATGAGAAAGGCATCACCATTGTCAACTCGGCTAAATGTCATCAGAAAACTCTATGGATATCTATAAATCCTAGACTACATTTCATCCTTATAAGATATCCTGAAAACCAAATGCAGCAACATCCCAACATATGGCATCAGGATAATGTCACAAACAGACATCATCTAGAATTTAAAGATTGCATAAAGTTTTATCAAAACACTATCCATCAAAAATTTCAAATCATCTGACAAACTAGGGTAGTCTCATCTTTCATAACTTATCCTGTCTATCACAATGATTAAGAATCTCATCATATTCTACTTGATCCATATCACTATTAAATTCCGACTAATAACATAAAACTGTCTTCTCCCAAACACTCTTTTTCTGCATAGGAATCCCGCTTTCTCGTTTTAAGATTGAGTTGCACACAAAGACATATTTTGCAAATAAAGCCCCCATTTTTTGCAACTAGTAGAAGTGCACTTGTTCTTTTAACTTTTAAAGTTAGCATCTGCCATTTAACACTCAAGTATAATCTTTATCACAATTTTCTCTGTTGTGATATCTTGTTTAAATAGCCTTAAATCTGTTTCTTCCCAAACAAAATACACTGTTGCCCGGAACAAGATTACTAACTATACTTCTAATAAGGAACGGAGCCACGTTGGGCTCAGGATGGCCATGGCCAACCCCACTTTTTGTACAAGTACCACTAGTATGTATGTTTTGTGGACAAAACTTCCTATCAGCCCATCCAAAATAAAGAGTGTCAGCCCATTCACATGTATATTAGTAAATTTTGTAGTCTAATTTAATAAATGAAAACTGATACTATGGTTTACAAATGACGGAAATTCAATTGTGAATTCGTTTTTCTCAAATTATTTTCTTTGGTTTTTGTTTTGGTCACCCCGAGTAAACAATCCTGGCTCCGTCACTGCTTCTAATGTAATTTCTCTTTTGATTTGAAGCCATTTGTTCCATCACATGAGTTGATGCATCATTGTTTCTCACCTTATACATCCATCTCACCACTTCTTTCCAAACCGTCTTTGAGTATTTGGAAAATTTTAATAATCTGAACTTAATTAAGTATATAAAAATTATACACGAAACGTCATGTCTAACAACCCTTGTGTGACATAGATCATTTAGCTAGTCGCGTGTGCGGGGATGTTTTTATATCCAAATGCACCTCTCTAAGGGATCACAAGTGAAAATTACTTTTGGTATAAAAATCATATAATGGGAAACAAAAAGGAATTGGGGTGATTCCAGTACGTTGTTTACTTGTTTACTTATTCCTGGACTAAGATAGCACAATCCATACAAGTAATTTAGCTTAAGCAATTTTTTATTTTTTTTAACGCCAATTTTTTTATCTCACAAATTTATATTTTGCACATTACTCAACATTTTGATAATGGCGAACTCAGAGCATCCACTATGGTGTTTCAAGAATAGGTCTAAAAACTTATGAAGATGTTCAAGATTTTTTTTATCATAGTGAGGAATCATTTCATGTTTAGGTGGCATAAAAAGGTCTAAGATTTTGAAAATATCCAAGAATTCATGTACCATGATAACATTTAATTTATGTTTAAACAATTATAAACCTCAAAAGCTTTATCCATAGTGAGAATAGGTTCATGATTTATATATTAATGACATTGTAAGAGGTGGCAAATTTATAAACAATTTTAAAGATCCACCATAGTGGATGCCCTCACTTACCACTAGAACAAAGTCCAAATGGCAGCTTAAGCAATTAAATACAGTAATAACAAAATTATTTTAACTTGGTTATTCAATTTCATCTAGTAAAATGTAAATTGTTTTATTCGACGTGTTAAAACCATGCGTATGATTAATGAACCAAGTTTACACTGAACAAGGACAACTAAAGCTTTTTCCATTAAATTCTGTTCAGGAAACTTGGAACTGGGCATTCAATTATACATGAACCTAATCGAACTCACAACTTCAACTCGTAAAAGAAAGGGCAAATTGCTTAAAAGTGTACTAAACTTATACTCAATTTCAATTTAATATACTAAACTTTTTTTTTCTCAATTTAATGTACCAAACTTTTTTTTTGTTGCAAATGAAGACAATTAAGAGGTTATCAGGTCACCATCAAGTTGCTTTCTTCTTCAACATGATTTTTCAGCTGACGACCTCCACCACTACCGCCTTCGGCAAGCCACAACCACCACCGATTTCGACCGTTTTCACCGATTTCGACCAATTTCGACAGGTTTCGACCGTTTTCAACCGATTTCGACCGATTTCAACCGATTTTGACAGATTTTGACCGTTTTCGACCAATTTCGTCCGTTTTCGACCGATTTCGACCGTTTTCGACAGATTTCGACCGTTTTCGACCGTTTTTGAACGTTTTAGACCTTTTTCGACCGATTTCGACCGTTTTAGTCTGTTTTCGACCGATTTCAACCGTTTTCGAACGATTTTGACCGATTTTCATCGTTTTCGACGGATTTCAACCGATTTCGACCGTTTTTGACTATTTTCAACTGATTTCGACCATTTTCGACCGATTTCGACCGTTTTCGAACCTTTACGTCCGTTTTTGATCGATTTCAACCGTTTTCAACCGATTTCACCTGATTTTGACCGATTTCCATCGTTTTCGATGGATTTCTACCGATGTCGGTCGTTTTTGACCATTTTCAACCGATTTCGACCATTTTCGACCGATTTTGACCGTTTTCGAACCTTTACGTCCGTTTTTTACCGATTTCAACCGATTTCCATCGTTTTCGACGGATTTCAACCGATTTCGACCATTTTCAACCGATTTTGACCATTTTCGACCGATTTGACCGATTTCGATCGTTTTTGAACATTTACGTCCGTTTTCGATCGTTTCAACCGTTTTGGAACCTTTTCGACCGATTTCATCCGTTTTCGTGCGATTTCGACAGTTTTCATTCATTTTCCTACGTTGTCAAGCTTGTTTGAACGTTTTGAACGTTTTTATCCGTTTTTAAACGTTGTGAAACGCTTTTGTACGTTTTCGTCCATTTTTGTATGATTTGTTTGTGTACGTCCTTTTTCGTTTTTCTTTATTTTCCTACGTTGCTTTCGTTTTCGTACATTTTGTACGATTTTATACGTCTTCATACGCTTTTCGGTTGAAATCCGTTGAAAATGGTAAAAAAACGGTCGAAGTCGG
Organism: Tanacetum coccineum; assembly: GCA_026074375.1. Lineage (NCBI taxonomy): Eukaryota > Viridiplantae > Streptophyta > Magnoliopsida > Asterales > Asteraceae > Tanacetum > Tanacetum coccineum. The sequence continues at coordinate 12,205 of BQNB010035294.1, read as the reverse complement.
TTGAAATCCGTCGAAAACGATGGAATCGGTTGAAATCGGTCAAAATCGGTCGGAATCGGTTGAAATCGGTCGAAAACGGTTGAAATCGGTCAAAATCGGTCGAAAACGAACTAAAACTGTCGAAATCGGTCAAAAACGGTCTAAAACGGTCGAAATCAGTTGAAATCTGTCAAAAACGGTCAAAAACGAAGGAAATTGGTCGAAAACGGACGGAATCGATCTAAAAACATTCGAAAACGATCAAAATCGGTCGAAAACGGACGAAATCGGTCGAAATCGCTTTGGGTGGTGCCGGTAGTGATCGATTTGGAGGTGGTGGTGGTGGATCGTCTGAATGCTAGGTTGCCGGAAAATCATGTTGGAGAAAAGGCAACTTGATGGTGACCTGGTAACCTCTTAATTGTCTTCATTTGCAACCAAAAAAAAGTTGAGTACATTAAATTGAGAAAAAAAGTTAAGTACATTAAATTGAAATTGAGTAATAAGTTTAGTACACTTTTATGCAAAACATCTTCAAATTAAGATAGAGATAGAATAAAAAAATAAAATTAAATACTATAACATGTAAATATGTATCTTCAAAGATTATACCCATGGCTACCACCATCTCTTCGAGTTTCCATTAATGAAGAAACGTGGATCGATTCGTAAACTGCAGAAGTATCATCCATTCCAAGGCCAACATGGAAATCAGTCAAGCCACCCACCGGCTGAATTTGCTCTACTTGTTGAGGTAATCTCACCTGATTATCGAAGTAAGCGTACCTTGATGTACTTTCATTCACATCATTCCTTGCAAAGTCTATGTTGACAGGACCTTTTGGCAAACTCACAACTGAAGCTGAAACGCTTTCTTTGCTATCATAACCAGTAAACCGTTGAACCAAGGCCCTAAAGTCGTTTGGACTAGCATTAAGAACTGTGGTTGGTGTTTTCCTAGATGCCCTTGATCTCCTGCGTATCGGTTTGGAGCTAGCCTGGCCCGTGGTTCCTTGGCTAGAATCTCCATATAACGGTATGGTTGTAGTATCAGAGGGTTGATCACCACCTGGCTGACCCATAGCTATGTTGTTGGGATACTGTTGCATCCAACTATCAGTAGAAAATGGATTCATGCCATCCATGAATATATATTTTAAGGTTGAAGGTTTAGCTTTATTATTTGTAGAAAAGCTTAGTCTTGATAGACTGCTTCCAAAGCTTGTTAACTAAGAAACCAACAAGTTTAATATGGTGCCCGGTTTGCATTTATATATATTCCGTATATGATGATATGAATAAAAATAGAGTGACCCCACAAAATAATACTCCGTACTTCTTTCATCACTCGTCTGTCAAAAAAAATACTCGTAACACACAAATAAACCGCATTTTTATTGATTTCTTTTTTTAACATTTCGTAAAATAACACTTTTTATCCTTAACCGACTAACTAATGTTTTTTCAGTTTCAAATAATAACTTTCAGTAAGAATAACATAGTAAACCGATTAAATCTCTCTTTTATTATTTAAGATTGATGATTAACTTAAAAAATAAACATAGTTAAAGAATTAATCCTATTGGTGACAAGTCATTTTGTGAAAGTTTTTTTGTAAAACTTTTGTGAATGTGGCATTTTCCTCGAAGGAATGAAATATTTAATGATAGTTTTTTATATGTTGCAGTAGGAAACTAATCCATCCACGTGGAGTACCACACTTAATTAGCGGTTTCACAGTTAACATGTTTAAGATAAATTACGTAATATTCTAATATCATTTGGCGGCTTTTAGAGACTACTTTCCGACCGTCTCTAAAAGTGGCATCGCTAAAGAGGCCAATTCTAGTAGTGATTATAGAACTCCACAAATGGAAAAAGAAGCTAGCAAGCTGCAATTGTACTAATGGGAGTGCATCATAACAGCATACGAGGCAAAATAATAAAAGTCAAAATTGAAGCTCAACTTTGTAAAACTCTTTAAGTTGCATCTAATTTTTAAAATCTGATTAAAAAAATTTAAAAATAAGAGATAGTTGATAAAAGTTTAGCTGTTAAATTTTAATAAATTATATGAATTTTAGCATAATTATCAATTTTCATATTTTTAATAACTTTAAAGATTAACAAGTACCTCCTAAACCCCTTATACTTTATATAGTTTATAAAAAAAATTCAACATGTTGTAGGTATTTGTAAATATTATTATCAATATATATTAAACTAATATATTTACATGAAACTATAAATATAAAAAGCAAAAATACGAGTTAATGTAATATGCAAATGAATAAACGAGATTATACATAAACGAATGAGTCATGTTATTCTTCTTTATGAGATTAAGTAAGTATTCCGGGAAATATTCTTTTTTAACTATTTGCATTCAATAACAACGACACACATTTTTTATATAAGTTTACATGCGTGTACTCGGGTTTGAAAAATAGATATGGCTAAAATTATTATTAATAGGAATGTAAATTTCAAAATAAAAGCACAACCTGAGAGGTTACTGTGAGATGAAAAAAAATTAGCGTGCTTATACATATAACAAAGACATGTATTTTTTTAATGGTCATTATGTGCTACTAAACACTCATAACGTCTATAACATGATATCAATAATTAAATTTAAACAATATCAATATAAAAACACCATGACAATTGAAAAAATTATACCCTTCGTGAAACAAAAATCTTAAAAGAATAATAATCATGTTAATACAAATAATCGCATAAAATAGTATGTGGAAACTAAAAGGGGGTTGCATAGTTTACCGGTTAATTGACATTTTAAAACTTTGGTTATAAAAACGTTGGATTCGAGTATATGTGAGATCAACCAACAATATGGACACATAATATATCTATCTACTTACAACCACAAACACAAGAAAAATAGTAAATACGAAGTATAAATGAAAGACAAGAGATAAGAGATAGAACAATCAAGCCACAACACCGAGATTTATAGTTGTTCGGCTACGAAGCTCTTCTTCGCCCTATTCCACTCCTCGAGTATCTGACTCGAGATTTCACGATGTCAACAAGCTCTCTTTAGGCGGAGAAAACCATTACACTTTGCTTATTCCAATTTCCGACACTAAGCTAAATGTCAAGTTCTAATCTTAGCTAGAACCAACCTACCACTTCACTAATGTATTTTAAGGCCTAAAATACTAACCGACACACAATCAACAATTCCTGATTTATACACTATCCGGATCTACACAATAACACAAGAACGAAAATATAGAGGTTGAATCTTAGAAGAAGATAGAAGAATCACTAATCTATAACACTTTGTTTCTTAGCGAATACGAGTGTTCTTCTCTTGCACTTGATAGAAGAAGGAGGAAGAAGAGATTTGATCACTTGAAACAAGATTAAGCAAGTTAGTGATCAAAGATTCTAGAGAGAAGTAGGAGGTTTTAGAGAGAGAAAGAATACTGAAAAATATGTGCAAAGAGGTTTAAAATTTGCAAGAGAATAGTGTAGTATTTATAGGCAAGAAGGAGTAACGTCTCATGTGGGCGGTCCCGACGGTCCTAGATATATCTAGGGGTCGTTCTACCTATCAGGGGACCGCCCTTACGTAGACGCTCCTATTTTTGTCTTGTAGTGGGGAAGTAATTATCTGGTCCAGAAACTTCTGTTTTAGGAGGAAAATCAGATTTTGAATTTATATATTTAATTAAACATTTTTTTAATTAATAAAAATATTTTGTAAGGTTTTATTGCATTTGTAAAAATGTAATGTTTAAGACAAAAAGATTATCGTTGAACACTAATCATGTTTAATGATTTCTTTATACATACCTTAAGTGATTTACGTTAAAATGAAAGTTTATGACTAATAACGTGTATACGTTTATTTTTATCGTAGAATGTTTTCACATTTTGTCATCTTTAAAACGTAAAGATGTCGAAAAATATAAATAACATTTTTAGGCATTATTTGCATTAACAATCTCTTCATTTTTTATGATGAAAAAATATAAACTCATTTTACATAAAATTAAATTTTACAAGTTATTAATGCGTTTTAATACATTTCTCCCCCTTTTTTGTCGAATCAAAAAGGTTAGCCGTCGAGTAGAGAAGAGAAATAAATCGACGATGCTAATGCTCTCCCTTGATGTATACTCTCCCTCGTTTGAGGCACCGAGAGATCGAGCTATGGTAACTTGCTACAAAAACGACTTAGAAAGACGAATGCAATATATAGATGTCTAAGTTGTAGCAATATCTCGACAAATATATATAGATGGCAAAAAAGGAGAGAAGTAGCCAACATAAATAAGCACTCAAATCACCCATCATACTAACAAAATAAAGTAAAGCCATTCATTCATAACATAAAATAAATTCATACTTAAAAAGTATGAATATTACAAGACTGGAAATTAAGCATAGAAGCATAACATAAAGAGACATCCTAAAATAGAGCTAGACTAGTTGATTCTTGATGTCTAGGAGATGCCGTAAACAAAAGATAGGTGGTCATTTATTTAGGGAAATTTAAACATATAAGGATGTTTAAATTTGACGAGGTGATAGAGGAAAAGTTGGTGAGGTATTGGTTTGAAGGACATGACTTTGAGTGGGAGGGTGAGTGGTAACGGACTCAAGTCGATGAAGATCATCACTTACTGTATGAAAGAGATTTCGGGTGTACGTGCAACAATGATAAAAACCAGAGAGAAAGTCGACTTGGTCAAGAGTAGCGGGATGAATTAATGATGGTGGTGGAGAAGGTGGAGATGGAGGTGTTTGAGTGGAGACATTTATTGCATATTGAAGGTTGATGTCAATGAGATTTGATAGGTGATGAAGCTCATTGATTTTATTTACTATTTAATCCCTAAGGGGATTTTGTGATGGTGAGGATTGAGATAGAAGGTTGCCAACTGATTGGTTGGATTCACACCGTAAATATATATAATATATAATAAAATATAAAATATATAAATAAGTGTAAAAATCAACAACCAATAAAACCGAGAAGTAGTATAGAGCTTTCCCGGGTCGTTTATCCCCAACGAGGCTGGACTGGTAAATCGATACGATCGAAGATTTGAGTTTGAAGGAAGGAATTGGTTTGGGAAGTTGAAAAAGTCAATTTAGATGATAACAAAGAGAAACGTTTAAGAAAAACCTAAAAATTACGAAATTACACTAGAAAACGAGGGCCCGAATCCCGAACAAAGGGGGAAAAACCTAAAATCTTTAAAAATAAACCTACGAAGAATTTTTTGCTTCTAAACTACTCTAGGGATCAAATAACGAAGAATGAAAAAGACTAGACCGAAAACGGAGTTCGTTTGACCCAAAAACGAGTCAAAACAAAATCCCGTACCCGGACCCGTTCTTTAAAAGATAAAAAGTTGTAAAAATGACCCTACGAAAAATTTTATATTTTTCCTACAAACTAGATGACAAAAGAAAATTTTCTAAAAAAGCAAAATATTTTTTTGATAATTTTTGTATTTTTTATGAATTAAATAAACTTTTATCTAAATTAAATCATAAAAAATAGTAAATGATTACGAAAAATTCTGAAATTTTTTCTAAAAATACTTTACAACTTAACAATCCTACGAAAAATAAGAAACTCGAAGTTTGCTTACAAAATAAGCCCCGAATAAGCTTGTACAGCTTATTAAGCTTAAAGGGCAAAATGTGTATAAGTTTAAATGCCCTTGAGTCTTTAACGAAAAAGACCCAAGGGCGCAGTGGTAAGGTGTGTGAGTGAAAGAGGGGATGTATCGCTTGGTCCCGGGTTCGAGTCTTGCTCACCCGGACCAAGTGTCTTCCCCTTTTTTTTTTTTTCGAAAACTCAAAGAAGCAAAGTTGTTAAGCTCGTGGGGCTTAACAACTTTGTCTTCTACAACTTTTTCTGAAAAGCCCTCAATAAGCTTAAAATTAAGCTTATATTTGACAGAATGGCTTATTTAGGCTTAAAGGCAAAAAAAAGCTAAGTCTTTTTAGACTTAGGGTCGAATTAAGCTAAGACAAAGACTAGAATAAGCTAAGGGGTATAAACTAACCTAAATAAGCTAAAAAGGAAAGGAAAAGCTAAATAAAATAAGCTGTGGGAAGCTTATTATGACAGAAAAGCTTAAAAGACGAACGGCTAAACTAACTTACAAGGCTCAAATTTTACACCAAGTCTTTGGACAATATTAAGCTAGGTTAATAAGGCAAATAAGTTAATCCTAAAACTAAATAATAACTTAAAAGGCAACTAAATGCTAAGAAGAGCTTATAAGAAAAGCTAAAAAGACAGGGAAGTAAAATAAGCAATCCTTACACCTAAGTATCAAAACAGTTACACCAGGACTGTTTGTGCTTAAAAAATAAGCACACAATTGCTTCCTAAGGTCTGAAACTTTGAGAGGCTTATCAAGAGCTTATAACCTCTAAATTACGCCAAAAGGTGGGCTTTTGAAAATCTCACAAGAAAGTACAATGGGCTTAAATTCTCCCTTTGCACAGGGGAGATTCAGCTTAGCTTTAGTTTGCTTATTTGACAGCTTGCTAAAAGCTGTCAATTAAGCTCCTAAACATAAAAATAAGCTTAAAAGATGGAGTATTATAGAAAAGGGGCTTGTTGCCACCCAATTTTTCAACTTTTAAAATCATTTTAATTGTTTATTTTGATAGTGAAAATGGTATTTGGGGTTTATTAAAACTGTGACACCAAAGAGATTTGTGTGAATTTGACCCAAGAATTCAAAACACCCAAAAGGTTTTGACAGGAAGTTTTAACACACTCAAACCACACCTTCTTTAGCATTGGAATTCAAACTCCCAAGTGATTATCAAAGATAGCACTTTGTTGCCATTTTAAACTCCAACAGTTTCAAAAATGTTTATAAAAACTTTGAAAAACAGTTTTGACACCAAGGAAAACTTAAAAACAGCTTAAATAACTCTAACAACCTATGCTAAAACTAACTAAATGAACCCAACCCATGCCAAAACCATTTTGACCCGTTTTTAAGCTTATGCCAAACACCCCTTTACTTTAAAACTGTCAAACCAAAGTGAGTTTAAAATCTATTTTCAAGCTAAAACTTTGAAAACCTTTTATCCACTCTTACTTATATTGACCTACTTAAACTATTTTAACACTAAAAGTCCTAGCTTATTAAGAAAAATAAGCTAGTTTCTCAGCTAGCTTATTACACTAACTTGGCAGTTTTAAGTTATAAACTAAGATTAGACAAATTTAACCTAATGAAAACTTAAGACAGCTAGAGGTTAAGCCTAAACAAACATGATCAAAGAGAATTAAACAAAATTTGAATAGAAATAAGCAAAAGATAAAGCTAAAATTAAGCTAAATTGAGGCTTGAGGAATTAAACCTGAGAAATTTGTTGTCTCAGAACCCAAAGCCACTCTTTCTGAGTGAGTGGCTTAAAACCCTGTCCTAATGGCTCCTTAGCCTCTAAACCCTGAGCAATAAGCTCAATAAGCTTATATTAGCTTATTTCTTCATAAGCTTCCAAAATCACACTCCATGGGACATTTATGAACTGAATTCAAATTAAAACAGTATGTAAGGGCTTATAACAAGTTTTAAACTGAATTGGAGCTTATTAACAAGAATAAGCTCTAATGAGCTTATTGAGAGCTTATTGAGTAAAAAGAGCTTAATTTTTCATTAAAACTGAGAATTACAAATGCATAAGAGAGGTTAACTTAAAAACACTTTAAACTACTTTTAAGACTACACTAAAACGACATAAAAACTAACTGTCTTGCCACAATGGGCTTACAAGGCTTTTATAGCCAAAAATATACAACTAGGTCTTCTTTTTCTCCTCTTGCTGTTGTGCTTCTTTGAACTCACATAAAAGGGATGTGTTTGTTGTGTGAGAGGTTCACAGCCTCTAATCTTGGCCTTTAATTCTTCCATGGTCAATCTTGGACGTCTTGGTCGTCGAACAAGGCCTTGGGAGGTGTGGGATTGCCAACTTGGCAATCTCACAGCTGGGAAAGTTAGTGGAGGAGGGGGGGTGAGTATCCATGGTGGTGGTGAAGGTCTACGGGGTAAAAATGGGTTAACAAACCCGTGAGTTGTTTTTTGGGGGGAAAAAGAAAGGCGGGAAAAGATGTTAGGGGTATAACAGAGTGTGGGTTTGGGGGATTGGCAAAATTAGCCCCTCATGGTTACTTGTTTTATTGCACATTTCGTCCTTGTGGTTATATAACTTTTGGGGACTTGGCAAAACAAGTCCCCAAGAGTTATATAACTCTTTGCACCCCACGTCCTTGGTGGATACAACTCTTTGGACTTGGCAGAACAAGTCCTTGGAGTGTATCTTTGCAAAAATGACAGATTGCACCCTTGTCTTCTTTTTTCTCTTTTCTTCTTTATATATAAGTTTAGGGATTGACAATTTCAGTCCCTAAACTTATATTTCTTTGACTTTTGGCCTCGGGGTTGACTTGGGTTGACTTTGACTTTGACCAGTTGACTTTTCTGTTGACTTTTTGACTTGATTGACTTTCCGGCTTTGATTTGGCTTTGTCTTTCACGGTCTTTTCCATTCCGAGTCCGGTTTTGTCGTTTTGGCTTTGTTTTTCGTCCTTTTCTTAGTTATCCGTTCCTGCACAATACAATTAGCAAAACAAGCATATATTTGGCATTTTAAGTCCGTTTTTGGTTATTTCAGCTCGTTTTTAAAGGTAAAAGGTATGTGTATTTAAGCACATACCAGATACATAAAATTGACATTTATGAAATGTACCCAACACATTAAAAAGTTTTGGTTTTAAAAAGCTCCCCCTCAGAAATTGATCCACATAAAATGACATTGTACGTACTACAATTCTTTAAAACTTATTCGAGGAAGGGAGTGTTGAACACACAATTTTAACAAACACCACTTTTTATGGAAAGATACCACAACTTATATTGTGGACAAGTTGACATTGAAAGTTCTTTTTGAAAAATTATGTTCAACTATTTTTAAAAACACATGATAGAAGCCTTCTCTTCTATTTTTAGAGTAAGCGCACTGAAGCGTACACTTCCTTATTACATTCGGGACTGAGTTATGCACTGAAATGTACATAAGTCATTAAGAAAATTTAGAAATGACATGTTTTGAAAGCATTTGAAACTCTTGCTCGAACTTCATTTACACGCCCGTGTCGATGTTAATCAACATTTCTAGGTACGTAAATGTTATCGATTCCAAGAGACATGTCGAGAAGATTCTTTTTGGTATTTTTGAAATTTTTCTGATTTTATATTTTGTTTTTCTAGGTTTTATATTTTTCTATTTTCTTTTTGTTGGTTTTATATTTTTGTATTTTCTTTTTCAAAATTTTTTATAAATCAAAAATAAAGAGATAATAAAAATATTTACAAATCAAAGTTTCCATTAGCAGTGACAGTTGTAGCTAGAGTTGAAGTGGATGAAGTTGAATCAGGTTGTTGTTGACGTTTATTTGAAGCATCAGTAGTAGTGACAGCGGAAGACTTTAAAACAACTTGATTTTCTCCATTGAAATATTCGTCGAACAAAGGACCGAATAGCAAATCCAGCTACTTGATATCCCACAATATAATCCTTACACAACAAATAAGCAAACACAAATAAGCTCTAAATGAGCCAAAAATAAGAAAGGAAGAAAAAAAGAATGAGATGAACTTGGAATATTAGATTAGAGAGAGAAAGAGTGGTGGATGGTTACACACATATGAATGACCATCAACCCTCTCCATGTGTGGAGAGGGGTCCTTTTATACCCAAGCCTTCTAGTTGGCTCATGGGCTTTCTAAATGGGTCGGACTTGGCTTAACTTGGGCTTTGAACCCTATACATGGACAATATTTGTTTACATTCTAAGCCCGTTTATATTCGACTAGACTATTACTTTTCAAGACCCAATTTGACTTTATAAGACCGATAACATTCTTGTTTGACTTAATATAATTAAGGCTAACAAAATCTGAGGGAATTTCTCTTCCATGCATAAGTCAAACATCTACCTATGATCATAAAGCTCAATAAATTATTAAAAAAAGTCATCCTCATATTAAAAAAAGTCATCCTAATATTCATATATAGCAATGCCAAACACACCCTAAGTTCATTTTACACAGTTGTTTAGTATTAAAGAACCGAAACCCAAAATTCAAGATATTGAACCAAGGACCAAACCAAATAATACAAGTTCATTGTATGTCCATGTTCTGGTTTAGAAGCAATTTGTCCAAACAGACTATAAAAGGTCTTGAACTTTTTGAGCCTGTCTGGACCAGACCAAGTAATACCCTTACATTTGAGTAATAAAGATATCGAGCTACCAAACACATCATAACCACTGATTCGTCCAAACTACACCTTAAAATATATATAATATATAATAAAATATAGAATAAATATAGTAAGAATAGTCTAGAAACAAAGTCAATAAAACCGAGAAGTAGTATAGAATGTTCCTGAGTCGTTTATCCCCAACGAGGCTGGACTGGAAAATCGATACAGTCGGAAGATTGGAGTTTGAATGAGAAAAATGATTTGAGAGTGTGGAAAGTTAAATTAAACAATAACAAACAAAAATGTTTAAGAAAAACCTAAAAATTAAGAAATTAAGCTAGAAAACGAGAGCACGAATCCCGAGCAAAGGGGAAAAACCTAAAATCTTTTTAAAATTAACCCTACGAAGAAATTTTTGCTTCTAAACTACTCTAGGGAACAAATAACGAAGAATGAAAAAGACTAGGACCAAAACGGATTAGTTTCGTTTGACCCAAACCGAGGTCAACAAAAAAAACGCACCCGGACGTATTTAAAAATGAAAATAAAGTTGTAAAATGACCCTACGAATAGTTTTATTTTTTCCTACAAACTATATGACTAAATAAAATTTTCTAAAGTAAAATATTTTTTTGATAATTTTTGTATTTTTTATGAAATTTTAAAACTTTTAACTAAATTAAATTATAAAAAAATAGTAAATGACTACGAAAATTCCTGAAAGTCTTTACTAAAATTATTTATTACTATAAACAATCCTTACAAAAAATAAAGAATTAAAAAGGATTGGCTTAAAAATAGCTACGAATAAGATATGTTGGCTGCTTATACAGTTAAAAAGACCAAAATGAGTATAAGTACCCTGGCCCTTGAGACTATAACAGAAAAGTCCCAAGGGCGCAGCGGTATGTGTGTGTAAAAGGGGGAATGTATCGAGGGGTACCGGGTTCGAGTCTTTGCCTCACCCGGGTACCTTGTATTCTTTCCTCTTTTTTTTTTCGGAAAAAAACTTTTTTGTGAAACAAGTTGTTAAGCTCGTTGGGATTAACAACTTTTTTCAACATACAACTTTTACTGGAAAAGCTCTAAATAAGCTTTAAAATAAGCTTTTAAATGACAGTTGCTTAAATAAGGCGCGTAAAAGGCTTAAGATTAACACTAAGTCATTTGGAATTGAGGACAAATAAGCTAAGTCTTGGACTAAAAGCTAAGAGAACTATCTAATCTTAAGCTAAATAAGCACTAAAGAGGCTAAAAGCTTTTCTAAAAGCTTATGAATAAGCTTAAAATTGGCTTTTTAAAAACGACAGCAACTTAAAGTGGGCTTAATGGCTTAAAATGCTAAGTCTTTTTGGACATTGTGGACATTTAAGCTAAACTTGGACTAAAAAGCTAAAAGGGTTGTCTAAGCTTTCCTAATAAGCACTAAAGTGCTTAAAAACTAAAACTAAATAAGCTGAAAGGAGAGCTTAAGTGACAGAAAGCTAAAATTAAGCTTAAAGGCTAAAAAGGGCTTAACTAACTGTTAACACTTAAATAAGCAAAACATCTTAACACATTAACCTAAAAAGCTATTAGGAACACAAATGAGCTTATGACATAAGCTGAATAAGCCAAAGAGAGTAAATAAGCAATTCCTACACTAGGCCTAACAAAAACAGTGAAGAGGCAACTTTGGGCTTAAAAATAAGCTAGCTAAAGGGCTTTTTAAGGCCTGAAATTAAGTAGGCTTATCTAAGAGCTTATTGGCTCTCCAAATAAGCCAAAAGCTTGGGCTTGAGTTCACTAGAAAGCTAGAAAAGAGGGCTTCAAAGTCAAAGGGCTTATTTGACAGCTTTTAAAAAGCTGTCAAATAAGCTCAAACAAGGGCTTATTTGACAGCTTTTAAAAAGCTGTCAAATAAGCTCAAAATTAAAAGGTAAGTTAAAACAGCTAAAGTATA